>JAFIRS010001903.1:117500-277357 GCA_018342105.1 Gonioctena quinquepunctata | reverse complement strand
AGTACAAGGATTCGGAAGGCGACTAAAGAATATGTATGCCACACCAAAAACTTTGAAGGTAAAACAAACATCGAGATCAAATCTTTGGGCCGAAACCCCAACATCAAAACCAAGGGTAAACAAAGTCAAAACTTAGTTATGAACCCAAGGGTCAATTCAAGGTCAAGTCGAACTTCAAAGTCGACCAAACCCAATATCAAAACCCAATGACAACTTCAAAGTCAATCAAGGTCAAACACACATAATACGCAAACCGCAACCATTCAAGGTCACACGACGTCATATGGTGGGGAGAGCCAGAACCGGTTAAACTTCATCATTTTGGTCAACATATAGTAATAATGAATTCAGAATCCAATTTAGAACAGTCCGTTAAAGGAATTGAATGGATTGATACATAAATTTTAGAAGGTAAGGGTTGATAGTTAAATTTGGGGTAAAAAAAGGAATGGACAAAATTAAAATTAAATAGAATAAACAGAATTAACGAGGGAAGAGAAAAAAGGAATACGAACATTTGAGAGAACAAAATTGAAATTTGCAGTTGAGAAAACCAGTAAATTTCCGATTCTTTCATGGATTCGTTATGGTCCGGGATTTAGATTAGTGAAGTGACAGCGATTCAATTTAAACGAATCTTTTGCAGCAATAAAATATGCATTTCGTCAACATTTCCCCAATATTCAAAAGAATTTTGTCATTCAATAACAAAAACGTCACCGGGTGCGGTTTTTGCTATTTCCATGTTTTGGGATTTTTTAAATTACCCGGTGATAAATTTAGTTTGATCCATAGTTGCTTCCTAAAAAAGGAGATAATTGTTTTGATATTTAAGTGTTTTTCATTAATGATCAACAAATTGTACGCCCATTGAATTGGTTAGTTTGAACAGTAGGTATTAAGTTGAGGCGTCTTGTTGGAAAGAATATACTGGTAAGTTAGTGAAACATGAAAATCGTTGCATTAATATAAATAAATAGTCTATACAATGTATATCTATTTTTAAAATAAATTTAGTTATGCTTTTTAAATATCATACTATATATATATATATATATATATTTTAATATTTTTTCATATTATTAATATATATATATATATATATATATATTGAAAGCAAATGATAATTTGAAAATGAAATTGTTTTTGTAAAATGATGATAGCTTAAAAATTTTTGCTATCCTTTGGAACCAAATTGATAGATATAGATAGATATTTTGCCCTGTATAATAATTTGTATGTGGTAATAATAATTGCCCAAAGAACGTCACTGTTCTCTCATCACGTAGCCGACAATTTCTGTTTGGGCTTTTATCATGGCTTTGCTGTTCTCCCATTTTCTTTTCTCAATTTCATATACTGTATGTTCAAATTCAATGTTGATCACCTTTATTCTCAAATTTTGTAAATTTAGACTTTTTATTGGCTTTTTTCCAATTATGGTGAACAGGCCATAACATATCATTCTAGGAAGCACATGTTTTACATTCAGAAAAAAATGTCTCAAGAAGATTATTTCTTGAAATGATTGAAATTAATAAATCCAATCAAAATATGAACAAAAAAACAGATATCGAAAATCTTAGCAAAATCTACAGTTATCTTTCACAAATGAATTAAAACTGATGATTCTCAAAGAATGTAATGACAAAATTAACACACCCTACATATTTTATATTTTTATGACGATTAATCAACTACTCAGATTACTGTAAGTACTTCCTTCATTTTAAGTATTTTTTTTTCTCAATAATGTAATTTACGTATTTCAGGACCCTGAAGAAGTTTCAAAATTGAAACGAAAGCTCGGTCCAACGTATTGAAGAGTTTTTCATAGTTCAACACTTGTGCTGACTGAAGATCCCCGTTATTCCCCACTGTTTATATATATATATATATATATATATATATATATATATATATATATATATATATATATATATATATATATATATATATATATATATATATATATATATATATATATATATATATATATATATATATATATAATATATATATTCATTGCTCAATAGAATCATGGTAATTTATTTATTTTCTGATCGTGATATTCCTATGGATGATCTGCGAATTTGGAATTTCCGATTTCATCAGGAATACTTCTCATCTAACATATGTTCCTTTGTCATAAAACGTGTCGATAACAATTTCCTTTATCATTAATTCATTTATTTGAATGAGATGACTAATTTGAAGTTCACGATTCATTTCGTGAAGTATGGTTGTGTAAAATTTCTTGACATATTTTGTATACAGTCCAAAAAAAATCAATCTGGATAAGATTATTTTACAAAGAACTACGATTCCTTCCGATCTCAGAGCAATAAAAAACATAGAGATGCCATGCCTATACCAACACAATACTTGTTTTGATGCCGACATCGACCTATCCTTATCTGTTCAATTTATTGGCGAGGGGAGTGGCGGGTGGTGAGACGTTATGCACAGTTTGTTTACATTTCAGAGCAGCGGGTCTTAAGACAGTGGCGGCTGGCATAATTAATAACCAAAGGGGTATTATACAAGATGTTTATAAATCAATTTAGTTAAAAATATTTTCTGTTCAAACAGTTCGTTTGATTTCTTAGAAGTTGCTCTGAGGTCCGATTCTATTCAAAGCGGTATGTAGGGGTTTTGTCGAAGAGTCATACAAATTTTGTGATTTATTGTCAGACCCTTAGGGTTTGTGGGATCGGACATTGGTATTTTTGGTTAGAATTTGAGATTGCGGTTGAGAATGAGGTTTGGAAATTTATTGTGTGATTCTATTCAAAATTGGTATCTAGGGTACATGTGTTCTGACATGATTTTTGTCAATAATTCATGCCGAATTTATTGAATGACTAAAAAATTAAATTAATATTAAAGGAAAAAACTTTTCAAAGATTTTACTAAAAACGAGAAAATGTTTTCACATGTGTGCAGTAGGTCATTCATGTGAACAACACATTTAAAATCTTACTGCTAATGTTTTTACTTTGAATACTAAATAGGTATTCTTGCGTCAAATGTTGTATCTGTTACTCACAGAAACGCACAAACACATCTGAAAAAATATTTTCCTTTTTTGGTTGAGCTTAAGTCATTTAAAAAAAAACAGGTAATATAATAATAATAATAGGATTTTTATTTGCAAAGGTCATTTGAGTTGCATCCCGCAATATTCAATAGAAATTATAGTTGTCAGTCTTTTTTCCTCAATATTTTTTTATATATGTCAAATGATGAAATAATAGAGACATAGTTTAAAATACTTTATTTATAAAAGGGTGAACAAAATGTATACAAAAAACATCATTGATTTTTTAAACAAAATTGTTTTTGTGATATAGATCGTACTCTACTTTCTCGACTATTTTCCAATATGCTAGTTTCATGGTGAATTCTCAGTTCGAAATATTTTTTCTAATATTAATTTTGAAAGTTGATAACTGTGGTTACTTAGGGTTCGTCATCAAAAAATGATCATTAAAAACATCAAAAACGCTACTTTTCATATTTTGGAATTTTCAATGATAAGTTTATGTTTCAAATTACCTAGTTTCACAGAAAATATGTCGGAACTATTCTTTAATACCCTCAAACTTTTTCTCCTTCCTTGCAGATGTTTATGACAAATTGGGAAGCTTTCACCATAACACCATAGCTTTTTTCTTTTCTGTAAACTAGATATGGCTTCACTGATTTCTAATAAATTTAAACAGTGAGAACATTTAACAATTTTTTTTATTTTCTTCACAACGAACCCGGCTATATAAGCCACAACATCATCCACATATAATGTTAAGTCCCACACATTTGATGCAATGTAATCATGATCATCTGTTTTGATACAATCTCTAATTTTGTCATCAACATTATCTTCCTCATTTCTGACCACCGATGAACTAGAGCAATGTAAAATATTTGTCGAGTCCAAAGCTACTGCATTGGCACAGTTGCTTCCCTTTATTTCACTGTGGATTAGTAGTCTTTTCATAATACTACCAAACTGGCGGGCAGTTGGATTATTGTTGTATCCTCCTTAGCTCTGACACAACTGAAAAAATATCTCCAGATGGTCTTGGGACAATTTATATGTCAGGATATACTTCAACTGTTTTTTTCTATTACTCTCCCTCATATAATTGCTTCAGACTTTCTACACAAATGAGAAATCCCAAAACCAGTTTTTCTTCTTGAATACAAAACAGGAATATTTTCATTTCCAATTGTCAATTTTTAATATAATCACTGCAGTGATTCATATAATCAAAATAATCAGTTTTGTTTGCGGAGAAAGCGGTTTCTCATAAGGCTTCTTGGTGAATCTACTTCTTGAATTGAAAATATCAAATAAATTATTAAAAGTTCTACAAAAATATGAAGTAGGTTCTGAAAATGAAAACTCTTCCAATTTGAGGTCCAAATTTAAATAATCTAAGGCAACTGCCACACTGTTGCTCAGTGTCTGTACAGCAAGTTTCACTTTCATTTTTTCTTTTATCCATGCAATATGTCTGTTTCTGAGTTTTGTAGCTAGGTGAAGACCCTCTGTTTCCTGAATTTCACCCAGTTTCTTTATAAAATCCCATTTGATTGGTTTTCCATAAATTAATTTCATTTTCTATTTTTTCTTACATTAAGAACTTGTTTGGAACCAAAAGCGTTTCTGACTAATTTTATCATGTGACTGGGATCAGGAAACACATAAACTTTTTCACTGGTTTCGGGATGAATAAAATAAGGCTATAAATTTGAGGGAGTAAGACTGGCACCCAACATTTTGGCTACTGTAAAATTTGTTGGGGTTCCATCAAATGTAATGGAAGTTACAATAACACCACTTTCGTTAATGAATTTAAGGCAGTTTCGCAGTAGATTTGCCTTTTCAGTTCCAGCAAGCCCGTTAACAAAAAAGTAACCCACTGGAATTTTCCATGATGCATTCAAGGCAACAAGCATAAATACTAATGCCTCCTTTGCTTCTTCCAAATGGTCTGATTCAAGGTTCGTGCCAAAATCCACATATCCATGAAATTTGTTTCCATCCCATTCAACTCGTTTTCTGATTGCCATCTCATCAAATACAAGATTGCACAATATTTTATTTCCTTTGGAGGAAGCATCACCTGCTTTAAGCTTCAAAGCATTCAGAGCTTCTTGAGAAAATCCTGGAGTACCATCAATTGTCTGATACCACTTCGAAAGTGTTCTCACATGGGGAAGGCTTTTGAAGAATGTTTGTCGAACATAATTATACGATTTGGTTGAATAAAAATTCAAGGTAAGTCAAATTGTCTTAGTTCAGGTGAATACTTCTGTTTCCCAGGTCTCTTGAGCATCCGGTTAAATAATTCTTTTGCAGTTCCAGATAAAGATGCCCATAAAATGAACGTGATCAAAATGTTAATCAAATAGATTTAATACCACAAAACTTACATTTAGAGTGCACTCTGCATTCTCTGATATCATATTATGCTCCCTGAGATGCTGTGTCAATGATTTGAGTGTTTTTATTTTGTATTTCATCCTTCTATTACTTTGCTGGAGTTGTCTAATTTTGTTACTTTGCCTTGATATGGTTTTCGGGCATTTGCAAACACTGACTTCTCTTCTTGACATCTTCCATATCATCACTCTCTAAATCACCAAAATAACGAATATTTCTGAAAATAAATATGGATTTGAAAATTTGACAATTGATATTTTGAAGTGCTTTAAATATTGAAATTTTTAATGATTGAACATATGAAAAAAAAATTACAGGCTCCACTTTTTTCAAAATGAAATAAAACAAAGAAGGTCTCTGGAAAAATGAACTACATGTCTCCTAAAATCCCAAAATTCTGTTTTCAAAATTCGCTTGAAAATATTTTTTCATTCACTTGTCGAATTATTCATATACAGTGCCAAGAGAATACATATCATATAGTAATTGTTTCAATTATTGATTTTGCCATTGCCAATAGTTTTTGCTTGAAAAGAAGATGCCGAACGTCATAAACAAAATGAATCACGCGATTTGTTACCTGTCAATAATTGACTCTTTTCCAACAAAAATTAATCATTTTCCTAATTTTTCGATCTAATTTCAAATGACAGGTCTACCAAATTGGGTGATTCATTTTATGTGTCATTTGGCATAATTTTTTATGCAAAAACTATTGTTAAAGGCAAATTTTACTCAAATCAATAACCGATAAAAATTCCCATTTGATGCACTCTCTTGGTCACAATGTATGAAAATTGAGATTTAAATTTTTTCCGCTGATTTATGTGAAATTCGAATAGGAAATAATTTTCTTTGATCTAGTGATTCCACAGACAATATAAAAATGAACTCATGAAAATTGAAATACTCTATACAGTATTTATGTATGAATCAGCTGAAAAAGTTAAAGAATATACAAAATCATCAAAGGAACAAATAGGCCAAACGAATACTTGTTTTACTCAATATAACTTATTATACTTACTTCTTTTTCAAAATAGATTCATCATTACACCTTCTTTTTCTAGGATTGGATATCACTTGTTGTGTGTGTGTTGTACTGACAGATGAACTTGGTATACTGAAAGTTTCCTGAGTATCTGTACTTTCATCATCACTTTTGCCCTTTCCCTTAGATAAAGCACTAGAAAAATATTTCATTACAGTAAAGAATTGCTTTTATTGTAAGTATCACCTACCTCTCAAGCAAGGAGACATTGGGCGGGGTGTTTTCTATTTCCAAGAGCTTACCAGATGCGGCAGAGGTTGATGTTTTGAATCTGAAATCAAAATTGAAAGATCAAGGCATGAGTTTTACGGGGTAGTCAAACATCAAGACATTTATATTGAGAGTCTTCAACTATTGTTCCAAGTGGCCACTGTAAAACAAACTTTTATAACAAATAATAAAAAAATTGGGTTGAATGCCACTAGGTTTCCAAGTTCTGGTTGTCTGAAATGTATATGTCACTTTCAACAAAATCCAAGTTTCTTGCGAATATTTTAAACAAATGTGCATTTTTGGAAAATAAGCGAAATATTTGAAATATGGACAAAAAGGGTTCCTTCCTGAAACTTTCATCAGGAAAGTGATGCTAGGTTCTATATCCAGAGATATATGTTTAGATCACATTGGAAAGGAGAATTATGAAATTATAATGTGATATGGGGCCAACGCTAATTGCTATAATACTAGTAAAAGTAAGATGCCTCAAAACACTGGTGTATTTAGTTATATGTGTGAAAGCACATTGTAATTCACCCAATTAAAATTTAGTATTAGATTGAAGTATTGGTTGGATGTTAATGGTTTGCCAGGCTAAGAGGTTGCCAAAGTATCATAAACAATATTGAATCAGTGATTTCACCAGGGTTTTGAGACATTTGGTAAAGAGTGATTTCTAAGTATGCTTTCTAGGCAGAATTCATCCCACCAAGGAAATATAAAAGCATTATAATATATGAGTCACCTTTTCCTGAGTGGTTCATTTTTCAGTATATTTTGTATTTCTGTCAATGCTTCTGGTGCAGTTGAAGTAGATGATGAAGTTTCAACATCATCAATCTCGGAAGCAGTTAGAGTTGTAGAAAATGACTGATCGCCAGCATTGGTACCGTCAAAACCTTGTTGTGTCCATTCCTCAGAAGTTAACGCTTCTGGTGCAGTTAAAGTGGATGATGATAAAATTTCAACATCTTCAAATTCAGATGCAGTCAGCGTTGTTGAAAATGACTGTTCTTTTGCATCAATTTCTCCCAATTCAACACTGAAAAAAATTGAAATTTAATGTTCGATACACATATCTTCACAGAGGTTATCATTCTAAAGCAGAATGTGACAGAGAACATTTCAAGAACAAGGAAAAATATATTAAACTAAAACTAACTTTTTGAGATAAGATTTATTAATAGTTTTTCAAATATATTAAAAAATTTATATATTTATAAAACTTTTTTTTGTTTGTGTCACTTTTCCATATGAAATAAACTTCCAAAGTTTTCCATGATTTGGATAGTAGATTCTTATTACCTTCTAGACAGATCAGGTTTCTCATCACAGACTCGTCTTGAAGTTGACTGATCATCCATGTCGATAATATTCATCTCACAAGTTGGAATGGCGTTCTTTGATAGAACTGTTCTACTTCCAAGGCGAATGACATGGTGAGGCAAGAAATGGGACGAACATATAACTGGAAACTTCCTTTTCAAGTTGCTCCTATTTAGCATGAGTGCATTACACCATGATTCAGCAACAACCACATCAGACGGAATCCTATGAAAAATTCAATTATATATGCAAAACGTTAAATAAAATGTATAAAATAGATTTGGATGCCTGTTACAGTTTAGTTTGAAAAGTATTCGTGTCAACATGAAAAAATATCCAATATCCCAAGTTCATATTCAATTTCGAAAATGCCCAAATTACTGTACAGTGGTAACTTTCAGCATAGATTTACATGCATTGACCATTATTCATATATTTGATGACATCGGGATTCTGGATCCTTTCGACGTCTCAACATACCCAACCACCAACCATAATAAATAATCCTGGTGACGACTATGGTTGAAACAGAACGTCTTAGGTTGAAACTTACCTGTGGAATGTTTTGTCACAGCCTAGAAACTGCTTGAGTCCACAAACCTCACAAATTTTCACCATTTTGGATCGAAAATACTTATCCTAAATATCGTAATAGTCTTAATTCTTGAAAAAAGGCAAAGGAAAGATTCTGAACTTTACAAACAACACAGATGCAAACAATAAACAAACAAGTTGTTTTGAATCGTCACACTACAAACGAAGAATGACTTATCTCAATCCGAATGAAACAAGCGGGCACATACGAAATTGTTCGAGTGAATCCGGACATAACTTGGTCCAAGTCCTATGAATGTTTACAAACAAACCTATGTTGGATTCAAGACAAGGATGTAAAAGCCCCCTCTATGTTTTTTATTGCTCTGAGCTTCCGATAGACAAATTTGAATTCTCAGAGTCTTACCGTTCCTGAGGTACCTGAAAAATAAAAATCTATGTCATAACACGGCCTCCTAAACAGGGGAGTGAAACCATTTACGGGTGCACTGTATAATCGAATGTGTAAAACAATCAATATGAAGTGACAAACGAGTGAAGTATGTCTCGAAAACAACCAACGATGTTCTCGACATCTCGTTAGTCATGCGGAGAACTGCTTACCGAGAACACCTATAAATATGGTAATCAGTTGGGATTTGCATGGGTATCTAATTTCTACGACAGTGACACCAGCGACGTTGGTTATTTGTCATTCTGATGTTCATTAATATCGTCAGGTATAACATGATCCATGAGATTTATGTTCGAAAAATTTCCACACCATTAGAAGAGACCAAAAATTTGAAATGTATATAGCCGGATCAATGACGCTCAAAATCAATTAAACTTCCTAACCCACTGAAACTTTTCGAATGGAAACATTTTTGCTGAGGCTCTTCAATATTTATACAGGATGTGTCACTCCTAATGAAAGCTTCCTCATATCTTCCGTAAATGACATAGAATGATGTCCGATATTTTCCGAAAACAATATTACGAGGCGGGAAGGGCTTAAAAACTCTTCGGATTCATAATCAGAACAATAAATCAATTAGTAATTTTTTCCGGAAGAAAAAGTAAGTGAAGAGTCCACATTCGTCTCAATTCTCATGAAAGCACCTACGTGTTAACGTGGAATTATGGAACTTGCAGGATCACTCATGATTACTATAGTATATCCATTCTTAGTTGGATGAGGATGCGGTTTATCATCCACCCCTGAATAAATATAACACAATTCATGCTTTGATCGGAAATGTCGACCATAGGTGGAGATTTATTCATTACTTCAAATGTAACTTTGCCTATTTTTGTTCCAAAAAAAAATTAGTAAACCGAAATCTGGAAAAGGAGATTATCAAAGGATTCAGAAGAAATTTTCCACAATAATATTTTTTGGTAGGTCTAATGGGTGATAATAAGAAACTGTTACCAAAGTTAATAATAATAAGATTTTTTTGATTTTTTTTTTATATCATCCTGGGATTGGAAAGTATATTCAGGATAGTCGGTTAAATTACTGGTAATTGAGTAAAAAATTTTCGATCTCTTCGTTTTCTTTCCAGAAGATGATGTACGACATATCTCTGATTTCACAAGATTCGTTCTGTGTTTATGGACAATAAGATTTCGTCTACCTAAATCTGTTAGAAAATTTGTATTACTGTTTTTTATGGAGACTGTGTTAGATTTTAAGTAAAATTAGGGATTTTTGCTATGAAAAAATGAAATTCGGCATTCAAAGGAACTCTCCCAGATGTGGAATTGATTTATGTTTTTTTTTTTTTTTTTTTATGTTCTGGTTCCCACGAAAAGGGATATCCTGTAATGTTCAGAGAATATCGTGGGAACCAAGGGAAAGAAGGTAGGAGTTGGTGTTCTTCTTAAATTTCTGGAGGTTGTATGCCTAGGCAATGAGTTCCAAAGCCTCGCTGTTCGTTGGATGAACGAGTCTTTGGAAAGTGATGTTCTGCAGGTCTCCAAAGTGACCACGAAGGGGTGTGATGACTGAACTTGACGGGTTAGTCTCGAAGAGACTGCCAAAGCAGGAACGATTGTTGATATTTCAGAAGAGCATCGCTCATGAAAATATCTGTAGAACAGAGACAAATCGCCAACTTTTCTACGGTGTTCCAGACAAGTGAGCGAGTTTGTAAGCGAGGCATCACCGACGAGACGGATTGCCTTTTTTTGGACAGAATCCAATAGCCTCAGGATATGTTTAGGTGCCGCGCTCCAAATATGGGAACAGTATTCCAGGACAGGTCGGATCTGTTATAGATCATAAGCAGCTGAGTGGGGGTGAAATAGCTCTTGGCACGGAACAAAAAACCAAGTTTTTGGGATGTACTTTTGGCAATGGACCTCACGTGATTTTCCCAGGAAAGGTTATTGCTGATAGTAATACCAAGCATCGATATGGATGACTTCAGTGGTATGGTTACTCCTGACAAAGTTATGTTAGGTACAGTGAGATCGGCTTTTCTAGAGAAAAGACATGCTTGTGTTTTGTTTGCATTAAATTCTACCAAGTTATTAGATCACCACTCGAGAATTGTTGCTAAGTCCATATTTATATTATTAACATTTCTTCCTCGTTCATTTCTGGTTTCACGGGCTGATACAGGGCAAAAATATCTATCTATATCATATCAATTTGGTTCACAAAGGATAGCAAAAATTATTAGCTATCAAAAAATCATTTTACAAAAACAATTTCATTTTTCAAATTATCATTACTTTACAATATATATATATATATATATACATTCTCATATGGTCTTAGGTATCTTCAACACGTTTTATTCGTTGAACCTAAACATCTACAAATTATAAACATGTCTTGTTTTATTGAAACATTTCCTGTTACCTGACTATGAAGCACTGATGATGACGTGAGTCGAAAGCGCTTTGCTAATTAATTATAAATATACACTTAATACAAAATCTCCTCTTCTACTTATTACTACACAGTGTATTCAGCTTTCCTCAATCAATATATATATATATATATATATATATATAAGGGTAGATTAACTCTCTTCCATTCGAGCATAGCTTCATTACTAGCAGTCATTGCCTGAAACATTGTTGGGTAATATTCAGTATCAAAGAAATTCGAATCTTTTCAAGTAGACGTGGCGGATACAATAGCCGGATTAAAAAAATCAGAATATCGATTTTGCAGCCGCCGACGACGGATTCTGCAGCCGGTTACTCACTGCCCGGCGACATATTTCATATGACGCCATAATGCAGACGAGCATAGTTTCAGGTGTTGCTGCGATGAAGTGCGATGAAACTGGTGAAATTTTATTTTTGAAGTTGCCAACCTGTAAGAAGAATAACAGACGTTGCCAAACCGAATGCCCACGAAAACATTAGTCTCATTCGTCTGACAGCTGTGACTTCAATGGTGCAGTTTGTGAATTATTTCGTTCAATTCTTTAGTATTTTCTCTTTGATAATGAGAGGAATTCTCCTCAGAACTAATCAATCAATTCAATAAGACCTGCATATAATCAGTATCAATATGCCTAAATCATTATCAAAACAATTTCAACAAATAGAAGCGTCTCCAATAGACCACTTTGAGTGATAATGTGAAAATGAAGGACCTTTACTTCCACTTATATATATATATATATATATATATATATATATATTATATTTATTTATTTATGAGTATAGATAATATACAGTGAGGACGTAAAAAGTCCTTCCTTACCATTTACTTTTGAACGGCACAAGCTGTCGAGGTCGGGTGAAATTCAGGTAAAAAGGTACCACTTTTACCACTTTTTGGCATAAAAATGATCGTGATGACGTAGTCTAGTGTCAAGAGGGCACCATCAACTTCCTTTTTTTAATGTAAAGGGGATCACTTGGCTCCTGGTTTTGAAGGCCTTCCGATTCCCTATCCAACACCGCTTCGTTTGTGAAAATCGGCCAAGCCATTTCAAACTGACAAGCGTTCGAAATTTGCTTCAAATATTCCACAAATGAATTAGTTTAACTATTATTTGCAGCAGAATTTCAACTCCGTCACTGATTCTGGTCGAGAAGGTCCGCATATTATTTGTACTTTAAAATGTGCTTTTCGTTCAATTTTTTTATACCTTAGTTATTTTGCTGGACACTCCAAATAGCATTTCATTCCAATCTCAGTCTAATAGTGACGTCAATCATATCGATACTTTTGACAGTTGTCATAGGTTTCAGCATTTCTTCATGAATTTCAAATGCTTCGTTCTCGTCCTTCAGAAGAAAAAACCGAAGCAATTTTAATTTACGCTGAAGCTAGGCGTAATTACCATGAAGCAGAAAGAATATTCAATGAGCGCTTCCCAAATAATCCAATATCTCGTACCTACTCAGGGGAATTGTTTAGTAGATTTCTAGGGACTGGTTGCGTAACTAGGGACGAAGGATCTGAAGAAAATCTATTTCAGAAGAACTGCAAATCGACGTTCTGGCAGCTGTTGTTGATAATCCGCAACAAACAACGAAAACGGTAGCCACGGCTTGTGACGTATCTATGACCACTGTGAAAAAATATTTTGAAAAACACAAATTTCACCCATATGAATTGGAAATTTTGCATCAATTAACAGAAGACGACACGGATAGAAGACTGCAGTTTTGTGAGGTCATGTCTTACCGCATAACCCAAAATCCCGGTTACATCAACTCTATTTGTTTTAGTGATGGAAGTACGTTTCATCAAAATGGAACAGTAAATAGACAGAATATGCGTTATTGGTCAATCCACATGTTTTTCGAGAGGGTCATACTCAAACTCCAGAGAAGATCAACGTATGGGCTGGTATTTTGGGTGACCATATCATAGGTCCAATATTTATGGCAGAAAATTCAACTGGGCATCTGTATTCAAACATGCTCCAGAATCAGATCCATCACGGTATTCAGGAAGTAGTTTGGGCAAACCCAAATGAATTTACCATGGATGTTACCTTTCAACAAGATGGTGCACGCCCCCACTACTACAGACCTGTCCGAGAATGGCTTAACGAGAATTTTCCAGGACGGTGGACATTCCGAGCACTTGTTTAAATAGTTTCAATTGTTACTTAAAAGTCTGTTGCAATGAAAAGTTATTCAGATTTTTAATTTATTTGTAAAATATTTGAAGCAAATTCCAAACGCTTGTCAGTTTGGAACGGCTTGGCCGATTTTCACAAACGAAGCGGTGTTGGATAGACAATCGAAAGGCCTTCAAAGCCAGAAGCCACGTGACCCCTCTCTAAAAAAAAAAGTTGATGGTGCCCTCTTGACACTAGACCACGTGACCACAATCATTTTCATGCCAAAAAGTGGTAAAAGTGGTAAAAGTGGTACCTTTTTACCTGAATTCTACTCGACCTCAACAGCTCGTTCCGTTCAAAAGTTAAGGGGGAGGGGGGGACTTCTTACGTCCTCACTGTATATATATATATATATATATTTTTATGTATATATATATATATATATATATATATATTATATATATATATATATATATATTTATATTTATATATATATATTTATATATATATATATATATATATATATATATTATGTAATGATAAATTGCAAATATAAATTGTTTTTATATAATAAGATTCCTTATAATTTTCGCTATTCTTTGTGAGCCCAATTGTTATGATATAGATAATTATTTGTGCCCTGTATAATATATTTTGCAATGAAATGATAATTGCTAGCTACGTCACTGTTCTCTCGTCACGTTGCTGCCAATTGTTATTATTTTCCTTACCTCAGCTAATCACAGTTGGTACGCCTCTTATCTCAGATAGCCGGTTCAGGCAATTGAGCCACTAGCTTGATATGCCAAATTTCTACTTATTCAATGGTCATAAGTATGATTGTTGATCATTGTAGAAAACAAACAACAAAGTATCAAGAAGCAATAATTTCCTTTATTCAGGAAGACTTAATTTTACCTGGCCTACGAGAAATAACTTATACTAATGTGAATCTACAAATATTCACGGATAATCATAAAAATGAAATCATGGATAGATAGACAGAACCTCACTTTTTCCTTGAGAGTAAATTTTTTTTTTATGGTTCAAAATGAAGTGAAATAAAGTTCTTCAGATGTGAGATACGTTATTTGTGATATTGCTCATGGACCGGATGTGCACTATTGAAGTTTTCATACCTGCTCGAGATGTCAGTGTTCAAGATATGCCCTGAAACTGGATCCTTTCTCACTCCAAGTTCTATCAGGAACTCCAATATCATAAATCAGGAACCATACATATGCAGAAATCAGCTTTGGACACTTGGATATTTTGTATAATTCAGGTAATATTGGTTTTTTTGTTCTAATGTTAGAATTATTCAATTTTTTTTTCTCCCAAAATGTTGCGTGGCATTCCCTTTTAAATTTATTTTTGATCCCCCTTCTGGCTTTGTTTGTTGTCACCTAGATACAAATTTTCCTTCCTCTTTTTTCATTTGAATTTTTGAATTCGCGCACCAAATTGTCACATTTCACTGTTTGGGTTCATCTTATATAATTTATATATACAACTATGTTTCCATTCTTATTACTATTTACAAATTCCAATAATAATTGCTTATGACATCACCCCGTTGCTATTCTCTCACAATTTCCAATTTTACATATGACCATCTATTCCCTGATTGGCTATTGTCATCAAGAAGTTTGCTGTTCTACCATTGGCTACTTTTAGTTATCTACAACTTCATATACTGTATGTTTCAAATTTATAAATGTGTTGATTACTTTATATTCATGAAAATTTTGTAAATCTAGACTTTTTGTTGTCTTTTTACCAATTATGGGTTATAATCATTATGACAGTGTATGAAATTGATTGTGTTATAGTATTTTGACATTTTTATCTATCCATATTATACATAGGCTTATAAATAAATAAAACTTCCAAAATTATGTAAAAACAATCTCTTGAAACTTAATAACTATTTAGTAATTATTCTTTTTGTGGGTTTTTTCCTTTTAAAACTTATAACTGGCATAACATAACATAACAACATTCCTAAATTTATATTCAATAATTTTCTACTAGTTGGAAAATTTTTAATATCAATTTCTTCATTTACATTAATACTTTAACTAATACTATTTTTCCACTTTCAGAAAACAACCTATGCTGGATTTCAAGAAAAACAAGTTCTACAACGATAACTATTATTTACAACTACTAGTACAACGTTTTGTCGTTCCAGAAAAACTTGACTATGGACATCTTTTCGGATCAAGAGAGAAAGTTTTTCAAGATATTATCATATATGACATTTTATTTTTTATTATTATCTTACTTTCATTTTATATTCTATACTGATATTATTTTCAAATATCGATTTTACAATTACTGGTACTCTTTCAATTATACTGTTTTATTATTTTTCCTATCTCTTCCTTCAGTTGTTCTTTATATTCATATTGAATTGGATATTTTATTAATTTGAATCTTTCATTTTATTTACTTTTATTTTGTGTACATACTCTTTTGCTATTCTTTATTCACACATTAACATATCATATTCATTTATAATTCATTAATACACCCCCATATTATTCATCAATATACCTTTATCATCATCATATTTCTTATAATATACTTCTTTAGTATTATTATTATTATCATATTTCTTATAATATACTTCTTTAGTATTATTATTATTATCATTTCCACTTTCATTTCTCACATACATTCATTTTATACACAAAATATTTTCAATATTCATTTCCTTTCATTTTTCTCCAAAATTCACATCATTTATTATCCATTTCTATATTTGTTCTTCTTCATAATCTATATTGTTTTATATTTCTAAACATTTTCAATATTGTTTTTCACTTTTTTTCTAACTAACCTGTACCAATAATTTTATAAACTTTTCTGTTTTTCAGTATTATGATTGTTATTAAATATTTTTCTTTTCTTTCTATACTTTTTTATTTAGGCGTTGTTTTGTTTTCTCCAATATTTTCTCTCATTGATATATTTTTTTCTTTACGTTTGTTTTTCATCTCATTTTCCTTTATTCAATTGTTTCTGAAATCCTAACTAGCTATCAAATTATTTTTTTAACTTTTTTCCTTTTTTTTTCCTCAATTTGCCAATCGAATTTGTTAGTCTACAATTTATTATTCCCTAAATTTTCATTTTTCATTATTTGTCTCTCCTATGGAATCTTGCTTGTTTTGTAACTGAAAGCCTATTTTTCATTTTACAAATCTTCAATTTAAATTTTATGTTAATATTTCCAACTATTTTCATTTTCATAATTTCAACTTTTTCTTGTTTTTGAAAGTAAAATGTATTCAAGTTCTTTTCCATTTTTGTTTTTGACATTTTACTATTTATTATTATTATTATTTCATTATTCATATCATTTCCTTTTATTTCAAACATCATATTCGCCCTGTAGATGTCATTGATTTGCATTACTTGTAACGAATTTTTCGTTACGTCCTTACACTAACCAATTTCTCATAACTTTTCCGGTTATCTTTACGATAGTACGGGTCAGTAGTCACTGCGCTCAGGTCGTGAAGAATGTGCGTTCATTATTGTCCCTAGAAAATGGTATTTTGACAGTGTGACCGTGACATTTCATTTTCGTGTCGATCGCGTTTATCGAGCGTTTGGTTTTTTCCAAGTTTTTTTAAATAGGAAAGAAACCGAGAATGAAAAACAGGTGAACTGTGATTTCGTCGAACCGAAAGGATAATCGTTCTCTTTCTTGAATGGAACGTCGAGATAGGCAGATGTACTGAGTGAGTTGGCTTTGATTTGTACAATCTATAGATGAAATAAGTTTCACTGCTGGAGTTTAGAGTAATATTATTCTCTTTATCTTTTAATTAATGTTGTAGCTGATTAGCATTCTCTTGTTTTTTCTTATGCTTGTAATATTAGAATTCTTGGATATACCGCATGGTAATTTTTGAAGGTTAAAGATAGATATTCCGGCCATTTTGACAAATCATTCATAGTACATATTGTGGCTAACGTAACACCTGTTCCGAATATTGGGAACTGATTTTTTTTCATTGGAAATCAGTTCTACGCTTTTGTTTTTTTAGGTACCAAGTAATTGGTAATCTCGAATGGACTAGAGCTTACTCCCCTCATACTACCAGTGGATTGTTCCAAGGATTCTAATTGAAAATAAGGGCGTATTTGATTGTTCGGAGTGACTAATAGGACGGCTCTCTGGTAAGCAATTTTCTTTATTTCATAACTATATGTTTATGAGAGTAATTTTCTTTTCTCTTGAGAAAGAATTGCTTATCGAGAGAGTTGTACCTCTGGCCTAACGGTCTCAGAACACTCGATTCAATATATGCCTCAAGCGTAAAGTTGATTTCCGTTTAATAAATTTCTTATATCTATTACTCCATTCAATTCCCAGTGTAGCTTATTTGATTTTTGATCGTTGCAGAGTCAATTCACTTCAGTTACTACCTTATCGCCAAGAGCAGGGAGATTCATTCTAATTTTTGGAATTACCTGTTTATCGATTTGAAAAGGGAATTGCCGCCCTATTTCAAAATTATCTTTATCTAAGAGAGTTGTGCCCACTGAAAGACGTGAGGTCTCCCTCTTCAGTTATCTTTAAAAATTCTTCAATTAAAAGAATTATTTAACATTATCTTTATCTAAGAGAGTCGTGCCCACTGAAAGACGTGTGGTCTCCCTCTTCGGTTTATCTTTGGAAATTCTTCAATAAAAAGAATTATTTCCCTTTATCTTTATCTAAGAGAGTCGTGCTCACTGAAAGACGTGTGTCTCTCTCTTCTTATCTTGGCTGAAGAGTATACTTTTACTCTGACTATTATCGTTGTTCAGAAACCCTATTTTTTTATGTAGCCTACTAGAGTATTTTGGTTATAACGCTATATTTTCCTTTGGCACTTGCTTTAAAATAATATATCTTTGTACTGGCAACTTTTAAATATTTTGCTTTAAAATAATAGATTTTTTCTCTGGCAATTTTATAGTATTTTGCTTTAAAATACTATATTTTTTTCTCTGGTAAAATTTCAAGGAAATTTTTATATTTCTTTTGGAATACCTTTCATTACATTTTTTACCCTTCTGGTACATAGAATCACCTTATCAAAACTTACTTGTTTCAAAACTTAACTGAATTTGAACATAACGTTTTGGGTGAGGTTTGTTTTGTTTGGTTTTAAATTTTGTTCAATTTTAATATTTTTTTAAATTATTAAAACTAACTTATAAATTTAACTCCAGAATAGCAGATTGAATTGCTATTTATTATCTTTGTTCTTTCACTGTAACCTTCTCGTCTTTTATATAGATTGAGATTTTTATTGTATGCTATCATTTGCATCTATCTTTTGACTCTCGATTAAAATTTGAAACATAAAACTTGAGGTTCAAAGGATGTCCTTCGTTCTTCCCTTTTTGTACATATTTTGATTCCTATCATCTTCTTCGCATGATATATACCACGGAGGGAACCCATCTACAGAGACGGAAGGACTAGTAGCCTGGGAGGTCTTACAGCACATCAATATCAGCACTGGTCCGTGAAGATCAACTCAATTCACGCCGATAAGGGGGTCTAAAACCAACTATAGAACCACCCACGACCATCTTAATCGTAACCGCTGAAACCAAGTTCCTCCTAGAACCGCTGGGACCAGCTTCAAGAAACTAGCCTTCCTCTATCTCGCTCAAGATCTCCGAAGGTATATTCGTGATCAACAACTGGAGGAATCATAGGTGTAAATGTTCGAATTTTGATCAGAGTCAAAATTACTGGTTCCTTTTTTATGTAATTTTTCCATTTTTTTAAGAAAAGTTAAATACTTTTCTAGTATTTGTAAAAAAAATTTATCTTGTTCAGAATTCCAACTGGAATAAATTTGTTAAGTTGATTTATTGCATATTTATTTGCCTTCCCATACAAGCTAGGTAACATTTATTTAATTTTTTTTTTTTTTTTTAACCCAACTCTTGAACTAGTCAAGTTAATTAATGTATAATTTTTTTAGTGGCCAAATTTGATTAACTAGGAAAAGTCATTAATTGAACCTTACTCACGGCCTAACCGTATCCATCTGAGCAGCCTATCGGCAAAGTGATTTCACCTTGTTAAATTTGAATCATATAATTTAAAATCTGGGGTTCAAAAGTAAGGGGTGTTGCATACTATTATTTTCTCATTTATATTTCCTTTTTTCAACTCAAAATTTTTGTTAGCCACGTTCATGTCATTCATTTTCATTATTATTATTTTATCATTTTCCTTTCCTTTTTGCAATTCAAAATTCATCTTCAACATATTTCTGTCATATATTTTCATAATTTTTACTTTATTATTTATTTTTCCCTTTTCATCTGAAAATTTTTATTATTCAATTTATATTATGCATAAGTTCATTATATTTGAGATCGAAATTCATTTTTATATTTTGTATCTGTTTGTCATCTTTTTCTAATAAATTGTTACTATCTTTTGTTTTTTGCATAACTATTCCCTCAATTTTATTTTGCTCACTACTTGTTTCTAATGGTTTACATATTTCTTCTGTGCTTTCTTTCAAACATTTTCCCATACTTTTTATTATTTCATCCATTTTTTCTAAGTTTTCTTTATACATTCTTTCCATTTTTTCAGAATTTTCTTTCCTTTCATCTTTCATTTCATTTTTCATACTTGCCATATTTTCATCCATTATTTCTATTATTTTATTAAACAAACTCTCCCATTCTTTTTCCTTACCATCTCTCAAATCCATTTTTATATTCACCAATATTTAGCCTTACTCGTTGAAATGCCAATTGCTAATGTTCACCCATTGTTATTAAGAAATAATATTTTCCCTTTACTTGCCTTTACTCTGCCTTGAAATGATATATTGCCCTTACTTTTCCACTACGTTGCGGTAAATATTGAGAAATAATATATTTACCTTACTTGCCCTTACGTTGCGGCGCCGAATAATGTGGAATGATAATTTAAATTCTATTATTATTATTATAAATTACAAATATATTTTTGCACCGCGTTGGGCGCCACTTGTTATGTAATGATAATATAACAAATTATTATGTTTTTATTTCTCCCCACACTTTGCGTGCCAATTTGTTATGTATTGATAAATTGAATATGAATTGTTTTTATAAAATGATTGCTAATAATTTTCGCTATTCTATATCAGCCAAATTGTTATGATATAGATAATTATTTGTGCCCTGTATAATATATTCTGCAATGTAATAATTATTGCAAGCTACGTCACTGTTCTCTCGTCACGTTGCTGCCAATTGTTATTATTTTCCTACCTCAGCTGATCACAGTTGGTACGCCTCTAATCTCAGATAGCCGGTTCAGGCAATTGAGCCACTAGCTTGATATGTCAAATTTCTACTTATACAATGGTCATAAGTATGATTGTTGATCATTGTAGAAAACAAACAACAAAGTATCAAAAAGCAATTATTTCCTTTATCAGGAAGACTTAATTTTACCTGGCCTACGAGAAATAACTTATACTAATGTGAATCTACAAATATTCACGGATAATCATAAAAATGAAATCATGGATAGATAGACAGAACCTCACTTTTTCCTTGAGAGTAAATTTTTCTTTTATGGTTCAAAATAAAGTGAAATAAAGTTCTTCAGATGTGAGATACGTTATTTGTGATATTGTTCATGGACCGGATGTGCACTATTGAAGTTTTTATACCTGCTGGAGATGTCAGTGTTCAAGATATGCACTGAAACTGGATCCTTTCTCACTCCAAGCTCTATCAGGAACTCCAATACCATAAATCAGGAACCATACATATGCAGAAATCAGCTTTGGACACTTGGATATTTTGTATAATCAAGGTAATATTGGTTTTTTCTTCTAATGTTAGAATTATTTCATTTTTTTTCTCCCAAAATGTTGCGTGGCATTCCCTTTTAGATTTATTTTTGATCCCCTTTCTGGCTTTGTTTGTTGTCACCTAGATACGAATTTTCCTTCCTCTTTTTTCATTTGAATTTTTGAATTCGCGCACCAAATTGTCACATTTCACTGTTTGGGTTCATCTTATATATTTTATATATACAACTATTTTTCCATTCTTATTACTATTTACAAATTTCTTCCTAATTGGCCATTGTCATCAAGCAGTTTGCTGTTCTACCATTGGCTACTTTAAGTTATCTACAATTTCATATACTGTATGTTTCAAATTTATAAATGTGTTGATCACTTTTTATTCGTGAAAATTTTGTAAATCTAGACTTTCTGTTGTCTTTTCACCAATTATGGGTTATAATCATTATGACAGTGTATGAAATTGATTGTGTTATAGTATCTTGACATTTTTATCTATCCATATTATACATAGGCTTATAAATAAATAGAACTTCCACAATTATGTAAAAACAATCTCTTGAAACTAATAACTATTTAGTAATTATTCTTTTTGTGGGTTTTTTCCTCTTAAAACTTATAACTGGCATAACATAACATAACAATATATATATATATATATATATATATTTTGTCCATTTTGAAAAAAAAGCATCATATGAACATATGTTCTAAAGGTTTTAACTTTTGAATAAAAAATATTGAAATTTCAAGATATTGTTTTATGATACCTTTGACATTTTTGTGAAACGTGGTACGCATCTCTTCTCCATCGAAGGGCATTTTCTGCTGTCCAACATAATTTTTCATTCTTGCCAGTGGCATTCGTGCGGGATTTGCACTGAATCATATCAAAGAGAAAATGTATATGCCACTGCTTTTTCTTAAATTAAAAATTATTTTTAAAATCATCATTCTCCTGAGCAAATCTTGTCTCCAGGTTTTTTTTGAATAAAAAAACTCCTTTTATTAGCACGTTGTTATGAAATTGGGTATCATCAAGGTTTGAAAACGTATCTAGTAGGTAAGAAGCAGATTTTGTTTGTAAATATAAACAGTTTTGACATTTGTCTACTCAGTCTAGTTGTATAGTTCAGTACTCTGGGGCGCGAATATTCAAATCAAAATTACCATAATCACTGAATGGGTCGCGGAGAATCACAGTCATGGTCACCTAGGTCATGGGACCCCAATAGTTTGGATTATTTTCTATGAGGTCATCTTGAAACATTGGTTTAGAGCACACCAATTCTGAAGAGCAGATGAGAAATTGCATCCTAGTTTCTTGCGAAACTATTGGACATAGTCCCGGCATTTTCCATAGAGTACGTGAGTCCATGAGAGAAAATGCGGAGGCATGTATATTTGCAGAAGGTTCACATTTTGAACATCTGATTGAAAATTTTTCTTTGTGCGTTTAGGATAACTTTGTGTCAGCGTTCCAAAATATATTTAGATAACATTGATTTTATAATTTTACTGTTAAAAAATTATTCTCTTCAATTAATTTTGGTTTGAAGTTGCATCTCAAAAGTGGTCTAGCGAGATGCAAATGATTGAATGAACGTCAAACGAAAAAAAATTGTGACCAAATTTGCTCAGAAAGGAATGCGGGTTTCAAAAATTTTTTTTTCCTCAAGAAAAAGTAGTGGCATATCACTATTCTCTTCAAAATTATTCAGTACAAATCCCGCCACTGGCAAGAATGTTGTAGAGCAGAAAATGCCTTTTGATGCATAGGAGATGAGTACTATGTGCATGTACCTAGTATTTCCGAAGAGAATAACGAATATTGATCTGTTCCCGTTTACTCGTCTATTTCAATAAGCAGCTCAAACATTTATATTCAGTTTGGTTTTCATTTAACTCCTTGAAATTAGTGATATTAGTTTTGATGAATTGAGCTTTTGTGCTTTGTAGTACCCAAAGTGTGTGAAATATGTTTTAACTTTTATTTGCAAAGTGCGAATTCGAATACAAGTTATAATGAATTCATTTGCATATACTTTTATTTATTTGTTTTTATCATATATCCCAAATATCAACTAGTTTCCAAACAATTTTTTGTCCGACGTCCGACGTTACATTCCATGTATCATTGCATCACGTTATCTGCAGAAGGTTAAAACATTTGGGACATATGTTCATACAAACTTTTTTTTTCAAAATGAACGCAAGAGTAACCTCCTTGAATATTAACATCGTCACGGGTTGATTTGACCACTCACCCCGCAACGTTGAAATCAAACAACAATGATCAGGGAATCTATTCGACGTTTCCACATGAAGTCTAAAGAAACACATTAGAAAAGGTCGGTAGCTGAATTTCCCGGATCACCCTGTATATCCTTCCATATCTTTCTGATGATTTCACTGGTGATGTCGCCAAACGTTTGTGAGAGAGAGAGGAAGAGAGAGCGATAGAGAGAGAGATATCGCTAATATGTTTTCGAAAATTGAATAGAAAATTAGTGGGTATTCGAGGATTGGAAGGAGAGCATTTTTCTGCCGCCACTTGAGGAGCGTTTTGGCTGTGGAAATAGTTCGCTATCAGGGAAGAAGAGTATGTTGACTCGAAAATTCAAGCATTTGTATGGTAGGTTACAGCGATTGAACATAGAGGAAAAACCGGGGAAAAAACTCCTTAATTTGGGGTCGAATATAATCTCTATGTCAGAAGCGGTCGAATTACAGGCAGATGAAATTCGGGATTCCATTCAGGTCCAAACATGTGTTCGAAGTGGAAAAAATGCCGTCGTTTCTAACTCAACTCAGTCCCCGTCTAATATTCGTGAGTATCAATTTGAATTCAGGAAGTGGGTTGTGCACTACACTGGCGGAGGGAGGTTGAGTGTATCAGCCTTCTTGGGAATCATTGGAGAGAGTAGGGTAGTTATTGAGTTCTGTTAGTAGGAATTGTGAGACGAGATTAGAAAGAGAAGTCAAGGTCCAACCGAACGTGTCGAAATCTACTTCCCTTTCATGGACAATCTGTTCGGGCGGTTGCCCATGGCTCCTTCAGAGGATGCTGAGTTGGATGTCTTCAGACAAAACATTCCATTCATTCAGGGGTTTTCAGGACTTCGCAAAGGATTGCCCAGACCTATCATTGGCCATGGCTCAAACTGGATGTTGCGGCGTACGTTCGAGAATGTGAGGTCTGTCAAGTGCAGAAGCTTGAACAGAAAGCACCCGCAAGGGTCATAGGTTCGGGGAAGGTGACTCGACCATGGCAAGTTGTGTCTACGTATCTTATGGGACCGTTTCCGTTAACGGCATAGAAGAATAGGTTTTCATTGGTCGTTGCTGACGTTTTCACAAAGAATACGTTATTGTTCCTTTTGAAAACAGCCACGATTGATGTTATTTAACGCCATGTATAAGATGACGTATTTCTGTTCCACGGGGTATCAGAATATCAGTTATGCGGCAATAGTGGGCCATACGTAGGGAAATCGTTCGGAAACATGGGTCAATGGTATAATTGTGTTTTGGTCCTTAATCCTCTCTACCACCCTCAGAGTAATCCTACCGGAAGAATCAATCGTATGCTCAAAACGACGATTAGATCTTATGTAAGTGATAACCATCGTACCTGGGATGCTAATTCGGCTAACTGAGGGTTAGTTCTACGGACAGCAGGGGTAACCGAGTATACCCCCGCTTACCTCAACTGCGGAAGGAAACCAAAGCTCTCGGGTAGGCCGGCTCAAGAAGAGGATCCTCCGCTGGGGGCACTGGTCTCTGACGTTGAGGCTAGATGGCCATTAGCTGAACACGTTAGGAAATTAGGGAGATTCATGACGATTTGAAAAACTGGCTGGATACCGCTTACGGTAAACGTGCGGTCAGATACAATTTGCGGAGGAGACCTGTTTTTTCTGTATGGAAGACACTGTGATGGTGAGGAATTACGTTTTATCTGACGCGCTCAACTATACTGTTGGGTGACTTCCATGTTTCTGATATGAAACCATTTGTGGAAGGGACATCTAAAAGGTGAGCCTGCGGGATGGGGCCTTATAATTCGCTCGCGGTGGGACCACTGCCCCAACGCTCACATTCCAATAGATTGCCATCAGCAACGTGCTTTCGGTTGTTCAGATTGGGTTGGGAGAATTTGGCTTAGGATCAAGGTAGAGTTAGGCAATTGGAGGACAGTTATTTTCCCACTGTGGTTAGGTACAATTCCAGTACTTGGGAAACGTTAGGTCTGTGTCGGGTTTTGCGTTCGCAGAGGAAAACAATGGCTCACTCGGTCTTGCATCTTGAGTACCTACTTGTATGCTCCGCTCAGGTGAGGTTCTCATAAAACCATGAATGTAGCGCAGGAAGATATGGTTGAGCTAAGATGAGGTTGGATCAAATGAGATATGATAGAGATGTTACTGGTTATCATTCGGAAGTATATTGCAGCGTGCACGAGATTGGTAAATTTCTGGAAGTAAGGGGGAGGATGTTACGGGTCGATTTGACCACTTACTCCGCAATATTGAAATAAAACAACAATTCAGATACAATATTTGTAATCAGGAAATCTATGCGACATTTCCTCATGGAGTCTGAGGAAACACATTAGAAAAGGTCGGTTACCGAATTCCTTGAATATGAATGGCACTTCCATATTTTTTTTATGATTTCTCTGGTTATGTCATCAAACTTTTGAGGGAGATATCAGTAGTTATTTCTTGAAGATTGAATAGAAAATTAGTGACTATTCGAGGATTGGAAGAACGGAATTTTTCTGACCTCCACTTGAGGAGTATTTGGGCTGTGGAAAAAGTATGCTATTCCATCGAATTGTTGAGACATATGAATGAGTAAACGATTGATTATGTAATCTGGGGCCTGTGGAGATTTCAAGTAAGTTGTCAAAGTTCGCCCCAAACTGAATCGCTCGTCTTTCTGAATTGACTGATTCTAAAAGCATTGGAACAATTCAGTTTGTGAGCGGGTTATAATACGAGGGGAAACCTGTGCGTTGCAGGCCTGTATACCGATTGTTAAATATCTAAATCCACTCAGCTTAGAAGGTTAGCTGTAATGTAAGAATTTCTGTAGGGGGATTGAGCTATCAACACCAACTGGAAAACTCCTCAAAGCAGGTAACATAATTCAGGGGGGAATGTCTGGTAAAATGTAAAAATTATAAAGTTCCAGTCAGGGACACATCCATTCGTCAAGTCTGTGCATCCACCTCCTACCTAATTCAGGGAATCAACCTAGTATATAGCCTCTCCACGTAACTGATCAATTTCACTGAGTTATCGTAACTGGATTATGAAGCAGTGTTGGTTTTCTTTATCGCGTTGTCGTATCAAGAATATTTGTATTTCAAATTAGTGAAGTTCCTATCGGAATTTTTTCTGGTTCCTCTTTTGTACCGTAGCTATAACTAGTTATTTCCTTGTTGGCTGTGAGTAGCCTGTACTGGAAGCGACTTCGTGGCGTCACAGCGGCGCATATTTTCATGCATCTCTCGTAGTGTCTTCGGTATAATCGGACTTGTAGTCTGATCAACCACCAGGTAATTCCATTCACCCAATGTGGTCACCGTTAGTTGTTTATCATCAAAAGACTTTGATGACAAACATAGTATTTCATTTCCATCTCTCTCCGATCATTGTAATTGTCTGTCAATCCATAAGTCCATGGCAGTCTTCTGGCGAGGACTGGCTCAAAATTGATATAGCTAATGGCGCTTATTTTCAAGAACCTGAAAATATATTTCTATATAACAACCCACCCCAACCGCACTGAGCTTGGGCAGAAAGGTTTGCGCACTGGGAGCTATCAAATATATATATATATATATATTATATATATATATATATATATATATATATATATATATATATATATATATATATATATATAGATGAAGGAAGGAAATTGTGGCATTGCAGACACATTCTTAAATGCCAGAAAAAAGCCATATTTGAGCAGGATTGTTAGTTTTATGCTCTACCAACTGGGTTATAGAAGACACAGGGTTCATATCTGTGTTTCGCGGTACTGTTTTTTCCCGGAATTCATTGTTATTTGTTGAAACGAAATGTTACATTTCATCATCGAGAATTCAATCATTGGAATTTAATTGGCATTCATAAGTTCATACATTTGATATTGAGCCTTATCAAAAATCACAGGTTTCAATGTATTTTACTAAAAGTGTTTTTCAGATTCCAATGAAAAATAGACATAATGTAACATTCTGGATCTCTGGAAGAACGGATTGAGAGCATTTGATAATAGTAAATTCTGTAAAATACAATGATACCTGTGACTCTCCACAAGGCGCAATAATGAATATATGAAATTACAAATGCCAATATATTTTTGCTGGTTCTCTGTAGCTCTTCAGAAATTCAATTTGATCTATCAGTTATTATAACCTACTTCTTTGTCTATTCCTTTTATAGGACTCCAACATAGTGGTCCTCATGGTGTGAACTCTGGTGCATGAGAAATAACCTAACCCAAAAAAAATCATCATCACTCAACGTAGAACGCACTAACCGAGACTAGGCAAATATAGTTTTCGACGAAGTTCTACTAATTGCAATGCTGTAGTCTATCACTTTGTGACGTCATTTTCTCCTCAACGTTCGCGGACTATGAAATTTGCCATAATGAAATGATTATCATCGTTAGTTTTCGATAATGAAATATTCATCAGCGTTATTCACCCCGCACTTTTCGATGCAATTTCATTATTATCATAGATTCCTTCGAAAGATCACATATCTTCGTGTCTATTTGGATCCCAAACACGAACGAAATCGTAAATAACACTGCAGGCTTTGACTATATCTCCTGCAAATGGTTCCGACACGTTGACTGATTTGCGAAAATCTCGCCACTTGTTTGAAATTAATGTATCTCCTTACTCCAAGAAATCTTTTGTTGGAAATCCATTTCTATTGACAAAGTTTACCCGTCATATGAACACACGATGTGAAAAAAAATAAATGGCATATTATAATCGTTCCTAACAGATGAAAATATGGATGTGGAATGAACATCTCATTATTGCTTTATTGATTATAATAATTTTTTGAACGAAGTTCTTTTACGCAGCTTGCGGTAGGTGTTGACTGGTAGAAATCTTCACGTGAGAAAGGAGAGTTATGTCCCCTCCATACGACTTTTTCTCTCTCTCTCTCTCTCTCTTTCTCTCTCTCTCTCTTTCTCTCTCTGTCTCTTTCTACTATATTCGAACCTGTGTGACAATCATCCAGTTCTTGCTCATACGATTCCGAAGGTGTACGGAAACAACCAAACCGCCGTTCTGCTTGCGAAAAATTTCAAATGATACATGAGCGGTGGGATATTTATGCGAATATTATAGTTGAGTGCTAATCCGTAAAAATATTTTTGTTTATTTATATTTCTATATAACTTGTGTTTAGATGATTATATCTTTTTTGGACATAACTTCTCATGTTTTTTGCATGCCAAAGTTGGAATAATGGTTCACATTGAATATGTGGCACGTCAATATAACCTATTATCAGGAGAAAAATACCATTTACCGTGGCGGAAGAGTTTGGATGAAGGATATATAGTTATACCGGGTGACAATGGAATAGGTCCATGCCTATATCTCCTTCACTTATCAACCGATTTGATTGAAATTTTGTACAAAGATATGAGAAACAAGTTCTGATCTACAGATGAATGAAAACAAAATGGCCGATTTCTGGTTTCGCTAGAATAGCCATCGACTTGTTGTTAAATTTTTATTTTACAATTGAAAAAAAAAGAATTATCATTACACCAGTAACTCATAGTTATAGTCATTTCATCGATAAAATCAATATCAAATAGTTTTTTTCAATTGGTACCTACCAAGGGCCATCCTACCACTCGATAGAAAATGTAATTACCTATTCAACGATATACATTATGTACCACTTTCTTTCTGTTGAGAACTGAAAACGATCAATTATTGAAGTTGTACAATATATCATGCGATGCCTACAAGTGCCAATGAGTCATCGTTTGGGTTTGATGAAATGAAAAGTAGCCGTAGAATCATGGAAAACAGTAGGTAAAAAATGTCATGTCAAAAGTGGAATACCAATTTTACTTGACATCTCGTTTCGTTTGCAGAAAGATTTTTTGAAATGGAAAATAATAATCGTTATTCTCGAAACAAACAAATCGATATGATATTGATATACGGAGGAGTCAGAAGGACGCTGTCAATGCTAGTATGCTATACGCTGTTCATCATCCGTTGACACGGCACCCATCGAGGACCTAATTCAGGAATGTGGAAATGATGCTGAGAAAAAAACCAGCTGATCAAAAACACATCTACTTCATCGTCACTGAAGAAGCGGAAACTAATGTTTCAGCATATGAATGTGGGATCAGTAAGAAAAGTATTGAAAAAACATAAATATCGCTCCTATAAATACAGTTTGCATCAGTATCTATATGAAAATGACCCAGAACGGAGACTAACTTATTGTAATTGGCTTTTGCGTCATCCTCATCTGGATACTGGTTTTATCTCCAAGATACTGTTTACAGATGAGTCTAGGTTTACGAATAATGGTATGTTCAATGGGAATAATATTGGGTATTGGGCTCAAGAAAATACTAGGTTGCTGAGAGAAGGTCATTTTCAAGAAATATTTGGAATCAACGTCTGGGTGGGAATCATTGAGAATCATTGGACCAATTCTTTTCGACAGGTCTCTGACGGGCCAGAGATATCTACAATTCTTAGAGAACGATATTCCAAATAATATCAACGATTCACCTGAGAACATCAGATAAAATATGTTTTTTCAGCAGGATGATGCAGGACCGCATATTGCCAATATTGTTCGGCAATATCTTAGTGATACCTATGGGCAGAGATGAATTGGAACAAATGGTCAAATCAGATGGCCAGCCAGATCGCCCGATTTAATTCCTATTGATTTTTATTCTTGGGGTTATATGAAATCCACATACTCGAAGAGACCGTCTTCGGTGGAGGACTTGAGAGATAGAGTTGAGCGCGTATTTCAGGAAAATCCTGCTCACGAACTGATGCATGTGATGAGGTGTACAATAAATAGAACTAGTCTATGTGTTAGGGAAAACGGGCAACACTTCGAACATATTATTGATGATTAATAAATAAAATGACTTTTCGATGGTTGTAAAACTCTTCTATTGAAAACAGGATAATGGTATTGTGAGTAATAATTTGTATATTGAATGTTTCACTGTTTCAGTTGTAAGATTGATTCAAACAGTTCGAATATATTGAAGTTAGTTTTTTCTGTAATGGGTTTATGATCAATACATATTGTCAAGTGATTATATTTGGTAATTAATTGTTACTATTCTGAGGTAAAGTTTGAAAGAATGAATAGAAGTCATGTTACCTACCAATTTTTTCAGATTGATTTCATTTTGTAAGATGTAAGACGTTTCGAACAAAGAGAAAGTATAACCTAATGTTCATCGTTGAATTGGTAATTCAATTCTTCATCGAATGGCAAGATTGCCCACGATATGCACCATTTGAAAAAAACGTTTTTTCGTTAAAAATTCGTTCAGGAAATTTCTATTTTTTCTGTAAAATTTGTTATTGATCTCATCGATAGAATTACTATTACTAAGAGTTACTGATGTAAATTAGTATAGATTTTAAACTGATCAAGGCCTCCTGGAAAAAAAAATTGAGAAATTTTTTTTTTCAATTGTAAAATGAAAATTTGGCAATAACGTCGTATGTAATTTGTGCCTCAGAATCCGAAAAACATCAAACATACAGGGTGTTCCTTATGGTGTTCCTTATGGAAAAATCGAAGTTGGTGGCTATTCTGGTGAAACCGAAAATCGGCCATTTCGTTTCCATATGTTTTTTGATCTGGAATTATGTCTTATATCTCTGTCCAAAAATTCAACCAAATCGGTTGATATGTGAAGGAGATATAGGCATAGCCCTAGTCCCATTGTCACCTGGTATAGTCCAAGATCCCAGAGCCGACAAATCTACGTCAATTCAGCAAAACTACGTTCAATTATGACAATATTCTGACACTCAAAATAATGAGACTGCCGAGTGGTCTAAGGCGCTAGATATGAGAGATTTAAGCTCTGGATTTCGAAAGAAAGCGTGGCTTCAAATCCCACCACCTGAAGGGTTTTTTTTTCCTTTGTAATTGACAAATGAATTGTTTTGATTTTTTCAATTCGAATATTTGTCCCAAAACAAGTCATTTCAATTTCAAGGGAAAAAATAAAAAAGACCGTCGGTGGTGGAATTTGAAACCCACGCCCCGTTTCAAGATCTGGCTAACTCGCTTTGAGTGTCAGAATATCACCCTACTTCAACATAGGTGAGTAATGTTTTTAACTGATTAAACCAAAAAGCAGGAGGTTCTCTAGTCGACGCGTATATTTAATTTTTTATGTACCTTTTTTACTCGCTACCTGGGAAAGGACCCCGCTTTTAAGCTAGCAGGTACGCATACATTCTCAACTACATTTCACACTATTCATACTCAAAATTTCAGCTTTTCTAAAGGACGTATGTTTGCCGGCTCTGGGATCCTACTATAATAGTATCGCATGGTATTATGACAATTAAATGTGATGGAATAGAAAACGTCAACTTCCAGAGTACAAAATATTGAAAAACTATATAACGTGTGTTCAGATGATTATATCCTTTTTTGAACATAATGGCTTACGTTTTTTGTATGCCGACGTGGGATATATGGCACGTCAATTCTATTATAATATAACGAATTGAATTATCGGGAATGAAATACCTTTCACTGTGGTGAAAGAGTTTGGAAAAATGATATTTAGGTATAGTATGGCTTGGTATCACGTGACGATTTCTACCAGTCTATACCTACCGTGAGACGCGTAAAGGAACTTCGTACCTGACGGGAACCTACCGACCGCACAAGTTTTTTCAATCTTTGGATATAACGAAATCACTGTTATGTCACACAAAGACAATTAGAATAAATGTTGTTTGCCGTCTTTTGCACCCAAACAATGTAGGAATAACTTTTTGGATTTGTTGCCGAATGGCAATAATTTTGAGAAATAAATGTGAAGAGTTATTTTGTACTTTATTGAACTCTCGTGTGCTATTATGTAGATTTTTCAACATTTCTAGTAACCAATGGAAACTTCCAATTCGAATCGTTCATGTACCCTATGACCAATAAACACATTATCATAGTGAGAATAATCTACCCAGAAAATTGTCGCGGGAATAATTTCATTCTTTGACAACCAATTTTTTTAATTTGACGTCTTTCATCAATTCGCATGGAAAGTGAGAAATTAATCAAAACCGGTTTGATTCATTATATTATGTTGCGATCATTAATTCAAAAACTAATCCACATTATAATACACGAGAGTTTGATAAAGTAGAAAATAATTCTCCAGATTTCTTTCCCAAACTTGTTGCCATTTGGCAATAGCCACTCGAGCCCGTCGGGCTCCCGTGTCTTTTGCCTAGCAATAAGTTTTCGAGAATCTGTCGAATTATTTTCACTTTATTTTCACTCTCTTGTAGTATTAAAACTGATAATTTTTTGAATTTACGATCACAAACACACTACCTCGCAAAATGATATAATGAACCAAACCGGTTTTGATTTATTCCTCACTTTCCATGCGAATTGATGACAGACGTCAAATTAAAAGTATAGGTTAACAAAGAACAAAAATAAAATTCCTCAATTGATTTCCGCGGCAAATTTCTAGATAGATTATTCGTTTTCATTGGCCAAAATGTACATGAATGATTTGAATTGAGAGTTTTCATTGGTTTCTAGAAATGTTAAAAAAATTATCAATTGATCAATATTTTTTTGGATGACTGCCCTTGTCGTTGATACCTCAACTCCATGGGTGTATTCACCTACATCAGTAAGTGAGCAACCACTTCCAAGATACCTGCGAATGAAATCAAAATGGGAATGCTTACTCTTTTTTTTCTCCGCAAAAGAACTACAGGATAAATGGAGAAGTTTGAAAACACAATCCACACGTGAACTGGCATAAAAGTAATCCTCAATGATTGGATCTTCAGCTATTGGAAAGATATATGAGTTAGTTTGTGAACAGCTGTCATTTACGATGAAATGACTTCTGCATAAACAGTTACACTCCTGTTTCACCACCAGAAACCTTAGTGTTAACTTTTTATCCCCTCATTCACATTACTCATCACCTCAATAAAATTATTATGCAATTATTCACCCAATTTCACGCGACAGCCACATGAATGATAACTAGTAGAAATAGAAGTGATACTTACCTATTTAATAATTAAATTATAGTTCTGTAATAATAATAAAAATTACAAATTCAATATGTATTTTTTTACCTTCGGATGATAATCAGTCATTCTCTTATGATATTCCTACTCATTGTGATGTCCTCTTTCAATTATTCACTTCGAAAATTGCCAAGTAGTTGTTTTAACGTTCCAATGGACATTTTGAAACAATGAAAAAATTGAGGGTTGCTGCAAAGAGTCCAAACACAGTGAGCTTGGAGCTCTCCTCTTCTTCCTAACTTCTACAATGGGATAAACTCACATGGTATTTCTCCTTTCCTTTTTCCACTGCAAGTACCACAGCAGCATGAATTCGTTCACCTTCACAGTGCACAGGTACTGCACTGGAAATGACAGATGCGTCACAAAATGCTCTATACAGTGAATCCGTATTAGAGTCCGAGTCATGCATACTGGATACTAGCTATAGAATCCACGTCTGGAAGAGTTCCAAGAGAAGAATATGGTCCAATATATACAATAATCAAGGAAGTCGGTATAAATTTTATTTTTTACAAGCATTCGAATCAATGCATATCTCAATGACTAACAAATATTTTTTTTAATTTCACTTCAAAGAATTTATTTTAACATTTTTATTTAATTTGGTTTGCTTAACAATACACATTCACATTTTTATTGAACAACAAGGGATTGAAATAACACATCAAGAAGTATATGAATGGGATATTCTGAAATGCAGCCGAACTTGTATTGAGTGATAATTTGGTCGAAATATTTCACTGCATTGCTATTGCTCAATTTCTTGAAAATTCAATATAAAACATCCAATTCGAAATGATCATATAACCGAAAAAGAAGTACCGAATGCCTTGAACTTTTTGAAGAATGAAGCATCGGCTGGACTAGACGAATTGTCGATAGTTACAGTCGAATAAATAATTTATGTCATAATCAAGAAGATATAGAGAAGAGGCGAAATAGGAGATCGAAAGTGTCGGACGTACTCGGTTATCTGACTGATTTGCCCCAAAACTACGTCACACTAGCGTAAAATTCAAACAATTGAAGATTCGATGAAAAATTCATGATTTTTTTTATAACATCATAATATATACATATTCGTCTACTAGCCCAATCTCAGTTATATAAATTGGAACTATGGGAATTTACGCCTACCCAGCAGATTATTTTGGATCTCCTGAATTATCGTCCATCCAAAGGTCAACATCAATTAGCACAACACCCTTGCACAAAAAACTGTGACCCGTGAGATCAGAGGTTATGTCAGAGGTTTTGAATCTTCTGATTTTTCGTAATGCCATTCCCAAATTAATTCTTGAATGATCGTAATCGAATGGTTTTCAATGAGGTTTTGAGATACATAATCATTCGAATGTATGAATAAATTGGATTGCTGTTGACTTCTTTCATGTAAATCATCGTGTCTTTTATTTTCTCTGTGGCTTTATGGAAGTTTCTGCATACTTCCAGACAATAATTTTTTTATTGGAGGAGCAGAAGATTTGAGACATTTTCTTCTCTTGATACTGAAAAATTCAGAAGAAAGGTTTCTTTCGTAATCATCTGAATCAAAATGAACACTACACACATACACGAGGGTCCTTCATAACTGAGGCCTTCAATTCACAAGTCTCCAGCCAAATTATTTTGATTATTTCGTCCCAAGGAAACTGGTAATATTTAGTGTCTTTATTTATACGGGATACATTGGAAGAGTTTGAAAAAACACATTTGTTTCTAGGCATCTTATGATTTTAAACCTTGAAAATGTTTCAGCTTCATTTAAATTATTTTGAATTTATTTACGCCAATTTACAATTATGATCTTCAAAGATGTAAGGGTTTGAATAGTTATCAATTATTGACTGAAAATTCAAATTCTTCAAGCGCTAAAACAAACCAAACAATTGGCGCGTTCCGATACTACAACTTTTTGTACTAACCGTTCATAAATTCACAAAATAATTCATAAAATATTTAATTTCCACAAGTTTACTCATGAAAGTATTTTCAGCATTCCCAGTTGACTTATTGATGACATTAACAACTTCTTCGCACAAAAGTTATAATATTTTAATTGTTGATTTGTTGAAAATATAAACAGGATGTTCATAAAATCAGATGTGGAATCATCTGCGACTGAAAGATAAACTTTAGTCACTATCTTCCATCGTCAAGATAACCTCTTGTGGGGTATTCATGTTGAAAAGGGAAACATTCTCATTTTAATCGTGGATTTTTCAATTCACAGAAAAATATTTCTATCAATATTTAATTGAGAATGTTTTCCTTTTCAATTTTAATTGTTGTCCTACGGAATTAGAATATCGGAACGCGCCTAGTTCTCACAATAACCTTCACCTTGCCCCGCTGCTACACCATATTTCTGCCAACAGGCACTTTTGGACATTTCGCCTCCTATATTTTCTTGGTCATAATTACTATTCTGACATACTTATTCAATCAGTATTTCTTTCAAGGATGTTCTCCTTCTAAAAAAATTTTTCCTATTTAAAAATTATTAATTATCATTGCTTGCTCTATTTGCAGAATCATCGAATAATTAATTTGACGACAAATTATTATCGAGTCCGTTCGAAAATTTCCTGAGATTTCGTAAAATACCGTCGTTATAAAAAATGCATTTAACTCATAAAAAATAATACTATTTTTCTTATCAAAGTTCTTCGCATTCCAATCCATGTCATTCTGATAAAATTTCTATTGATTTCATCTAGCTGATTACAAATATACTCAAATAAAAAAAATCCATATATATTATTCTGATTGAGTTATCTCAATTTTTCCTCTGAACTGAAATATGAAAATTGTAATCCCTCAAAATTTGAATGAACACATGAACTTTTTCTTCCATATTTTCTCTACAACTGTTTTCTCGAAATAAGTTTGATAGGACTTCGTAGAATCCGAAGTTTGAACAAAGATATCTTTCGAAATGAATTTATGATGAACATTAGTTTTTGAACAGGTTCTTGAAATCCTAATTTTGATAAAATTAAATGAAATCAACTCACTGGGATACATCTGGATATTTGGCATTAGTTCACTGTCTCTACATTTCTATTCAATTTTCAACTATGGAAAACTTATTAGATCTCTTTGGATCTGTGAGTTTCACGAATGAATTCGGGATTTTCTTTTTCTCATACTCTCTCCTTCCTTCAGTGAAATTTTGAGCTCTCCACAACATCTATTACTTTATTGGCTCAGCAATTACTCTTCTATGGCTTGGATTTTGAAACTTACTGGTGAAATTTCCGGAAGAAAGGATATTCATAACTAATTATTGGTATTTGAAATCAAAAATTAAATTTCTCTATTTATTGTGAAATTTTTGTATATTTGAGCGAAGCGCTTTCGGTCTATGGCCATCTTCAGTGCTTATCTACAATGTATTGAATATAATTTTGATGACAAATATAGAAAAAATTTCAGTACCTGTCGTGAGAATGAGAAATCATCTTGATCGAATCAAAACTTGTGAGCATTCTCAGATGTGTTGTATGTTTCTGGTTATAAGAATCACATTTATAGTGTTCAAAATTGTTTTGACCAACGGCTCGACAGCCGTGGTGAGACGACGTGCTGTCAAGTGTCACGTTTTGCGCGATGTTGCCAGATTTACAAATTTATGATTATGGATAATGACGTCACTAAAAATTTGGAATTATAATATGGAAAATATATAGAACCAGTGTGTGGCGTGTGTGGTTGAGAGGGATATCGAGAGGAACTATATAGTGAATTCCAAGTTTCGTCACGAATCAGGCGCAATAGGAGAATCATAAGAGGTTTGGAAAGTATAAGTTCTGACAAGTAAGATGTTGACAGGTGCAAAGCTGGGATTGGTGGCGCGGAAGTCAAAGAACTGCTGGAGAAGAAGAATTGATAAAATTCAATAATACTGATGGGCTGGTGGAAGGATTCCCAAACTCCTTAGGCTATATGAGTTTGGCTTATAATGAACTAGTGAAAGGACTTTCAAGCTCCTTATGTTATAGAAGGTTGGCTTGACCAAGTCGATATTGTTCAATAAACTGGTGTGAGGACTTCCAACCTCCTCATTCCATATAAGGTTGGCTTGAGAAGGCACTTCTTGAGAAAATGAAAATAGTGAGGGAAAAAAGGACTTTCTGAGAAACCCTTGATCCGTACAAGGCATTTCGATGTGAGCCTGGAGTCAGAAGAAAAATAGCGTTTTGAAAAATGTGGAACGACTTTGAAATTCTGGAGAAGTTGAAGATAGTGAGAGGTAGATTGTTTTCACGAAATCGTTGACTCATACAAGGAATTTCGATGAGAGCCCAAAGTAAGAAGAGGAAAAAGGTGGGGTGAAGACGTATTGGATCAAAATACTCAAAACCCCAATCCCACATGTGGGGTTATGATGAATTCCACCCAGAAGAAGAAAGGAGAAACAAAAATGGATGTGGAAGTCCTCAGATCCGTTTGAGTAGATGACCAATACCAGTGGCTGACCTCGAGAAGAAAGGTGAAAAAAGAAATGAAAAGGAAAAAGTGAAGGTCAGACATCCTCAGTCGCCTCTTAGGACTAACGGATGTGGTTGACGTGCTATCATTTGCCCGTACACCTCACTGGTGAAGTGTTCGGATGAGGTCCGTTCATAATCTAATCAATTCTCCAGCAGTCCTTTCACTTTCGCCTCACCAACCCCAGCTTTGCATCTGTCAACATCGCACTTGTCAAAATGTATGCTTTCCAAACCTCTTATAATTCTTCTAGTGCGCCTGATTCGCGTTTGAACTTAAAATCCACCATCTAGTACCTCTCGATATTTCTGTCAACCATACAAACCACACTGCTTCTATATATTTTTCATATTATAAATAAAAATTTTGAATGACGTCATTACCCATAATAATACATTTGTAAATCTGGCAACATCGCACACAACGTGACACTTGACAGTACGCTGTCTCACCACGGCTGTCGAGCCGTTGACCAAAACAATTTTCAAAAGTCTAAACGAAGTCGAAATAGACCAACGTTAGGGAATTTTCATTAATCCGAACACTATGATTGTGATTTTCAGAACCAGGAACTTACAACACATTTGAGAATCCCGACAAGTTTTTTCTTCAATCAAAAAGATTTTTCATTCTCATGACAGGTACTGAACAATTTTTTATATTTGTACATCAAAATTATATCATATACATTTCAGATAAGCACTGAAGATGGCCGTAGGCCGAAAGCGCTTTGCTTAAATATACAAAAAATTTACACGAAATACAATTCCTCTTCGGGTCATTGAATGAATTCATTCCTCGGAATACAATAATTCATATTTAGAGACGAGGAGATGAAAAAAATACATTTTAGCAAAAAAAACCTTTCTCCTCGCCTATCTAAGTACTCATTTCTAACATAATTATCTGTTCTATAACCAATCTCACAAGAAAATCGTTCATTACTCATCATTCGCATATATGAAATAGCATATCGAAATGATAATGTAACATTCCATCATATCTGACGGTGATAAAAACTAACTTTTTGTGAAGTATTATATCCATCCTATCATGCCATCTGAGGATCATGTGTTCGTGAAAAATATGGCAATCGTCCTGATAGTAATTCAAGAACATAAATAAATAACCAAAACAGAAATATGATGGAATGGTTACACAGAACCATTCATTGGATGATTCGGATCACTCTATCAACGAAATAAACACGAAGAAGAAAAAAGGAAAAGGTACAGAAAAAAAAATTAGGAAAGAATCGAAGAGAGGAAACAATTGCCATATATTCATCAACTGAAATGAAAAAAGTGGGAAAAAACAGTAGAAATCACGGAATAGACAAAAAAAAGGAAATTACATGATGTATGTAATTAACTTGCTTCGATCGCATGTCATTCGTTCTCTCGTTTGTTCTGTCATTCTTCCCGGTTCAAAATTTGTAAGCCATTTTTGGAGCACTTGTCGACATTCGATTGGGCTGAAATTTGGCAGGTGTTCATAATTCCGGTGACAATGCATTATTGCATTTTTGTTAGAGGAAAAAACAAAATGGCGGCTCCAAGATGGTGGACGAGTTTGTGATTATGATACGAGTCGATTCAAAATTGGTATGTGGGGGTTTTCGGTGACGGAGATTGATATTTTTTTGTCAAAATTCAAGATCCAAGAGGGGGAACAAGTTTTCTTATTATGGTTGGATTCGATTCAAAATTGGTGGGTTGACTGGTTTACGGGCTCGAAAATTTTTTTTTTTTTTTTAATTCAAAAATCAAAATGGCGACTCTAAGATGACCGATGATGATGTTTATGGTCCGAGTCTATGCAAAATTTGTAAGTGAGGGTTTTCGGAGACGGAGATAATGATTTTTTTGTCAAAATTTATGGAATTGAAATGGCGGCTCATGGAATTTTTGTTAGAGAAAAAAACAAAATGGCGCTCCAAGATGGCGGACGAGATTCGGGTTTATGGTCCGATTCGATTCAAAATTGGTATGGGGGGGTTTTCAAAGTCGAGGTTTTTGTATTTTCAATCAAAATTCACAAATTCAAGATGGCGGACGAGTTTTGTAATCATAGCCCGATTTGATTCAAAATTGGTATCTCGGGGTTTCTGGGGTCGGAGATTATGAATTTAGTCGAAGATGATTGATTTTGAGTAAAAATTCATAAATTGAAGATAGCAACTCCAAGATGGCGGATGAGTTCATCTTTAGATGGTCTCCTCATTGAAAGACTAGATAGCTCAGTACGAACAGGAGAAAAGTCCCCATAATAACGATGCTGTAACAAAAATGCATAGATCAAGGCGTACTCAAGTACTAAAAAGCACAAAATTAAATTATTAATGAAAAAACTTATTATAAACAAGCTTTCATCCAAATGCTCTGAAAAGTAGAAAATAATTGCTTTGGATGTGTGACGTAGGTTATTCCGTGAGTTATAGATTCCGAAAGCTCGTCGCTTTTGTATTTGAACTGGAAACTTTGCGCGACCAGCTTTTGAATCTATAACTCATGGAATAACCTACGTCACACATTCAAAGTAATCAATTTTTACTTTTTTGTGCATTTGAATAAAATCTTGTCTTCAAGGAGTTTTTTCATTGATTAATTATAGTGATGTTCCAACAGGAGCTATAATAATCCAATCCGCTTATCAGCCTCGCCAATATGTTTGATTATATCTGCCGACAGCATGTGGTGAGGTGAAAAGTCAAATCGTGGAAATAATGTGAATTAACTTGTATTGAAAACTTTGGACTCATTTTTCAAAAGCAAGTTCATCCAATTCTGTCTCGAACAATCGTTACCACGGACTTAGTTCTACTCTCATCCTCTGGTATCTTTGTTGGTTACTATAATTCACCATCTGTGGGGTGACTATTTGTATTCTTGCAATACATAAAATTTTCCTTCAACGAAAATAAGTTTGATGCAAGATTTCATAGTTGTGAAATTTAATTAGCTCCTGAAAGTGACGATTTACACGGGACTAGTTCACAAAAAATTCATAATTTTCAAGTTTCGATTCAAATTGAATAGATAACTGTTTTCCAATTTTATGCAGAATCACCAGTCTGTTCGAGAATTGAGTTTCCTGTCAAAAATAATTCCAAGTCTCCAAAAAAATGAGAAATAGCTCATCCGATTTGGGATGCGATTCAGAGAGGGACATTTCTTGTTTTTTTTGCTTACGAAAATTGCAATCGTTATTAACAAAAAACAAAAACAAAAAATGGGTTCAGTTTTTTCCAAATAACTCAGAAACTTTTAGAGGTAACAAAAAGTTTCGACGCATGGAAATCTATCTCTTTCATTTATGATTTCAATTAGACGCTGAAAATAGGGCTCCGCAGGACCGCTACGGCATGCGCGCGCCGCCTCTCAAGAGAAAACAGCACATAAAATATTTTTTTGTATAGTAATAAATATCAATTTAAAAATTTAAATTAACTATGGTATGTGTTCAATACTTGAGAAAACAGGGTTCCGTTGGAAAAAAAAAATTTTTCAACAAGTTTTGTCAATTGGTCCTTATTTTTCGGCCCTCGGTTTTCATAAAAAATGGCATGAATGTTTGAATAATAGCTCTGAAAAATGTTTGCTCACTTTATCTCTCCTTATATATATTTCCTTATGTGTGTATATATATATATATATATATATATATATATATATATATATATATATATATATAATCTTGGTGATTGTATTTTTGGAGTTTTCTTGGGTTTCATATTCAAAAGTATTAAAACGAGAAGAAAAATTACATTTTTTTAGACGGTTCGCCCTCGTTCGGTGGCATCTTCAGTAAAATTTATCAAAAACATTAAAAATATTTGAATCTGAAAATAAAATATTGGTTTGGATAACATCATATGTAGAAAGTTAGGTTGTGTCTAAAAATAAATTCAATAACCTTTCGGGTTACGTACCTTGGTTTTACCATAATTGTGTTTTGTTACCAACAATAGTTGGATTTCGGGGCGGTGTTAAATCTTGTTGTATCATTGTTTTAACAGAAAACTTTAAAGATTGTGTTGTTTGTTTTTTGTCGATTGTCATTAAAGGCGCCTGAACGACGTAGTGTAGAACTATTTATAGTTATTTTGTTTGTTGTTGGTAGGCCCGTAGTACTCTCCGCTGGGATGGTGTAGTGTACGTGTGTGTGGGTGATATGGGTGAACTGAATGATGATTTGTTTCAGCTGAGATTTATTTATTTGTTTTTAAATTAGAGTGTGGTATATTTGGCTCAAATTGTTCATGTCTGTGCGGTTGTTCATGGCATGTTTGTTTTGTTTTATATGTATAATTTCTTCGAATGTTCTTTTATCTTTGTTTCTCTCATATGGTAGTACTTTTATTTTATTTAATTTTATATTTTATTCTGAGCAGCCCATCACTAAGAGACAAAGCCTTAGATGAAGTTAGAAAAACGCTCACTTATAACAACTATCCAATCAACAAGGTAAACAGAATAATCAAAGAACGCACACACAAATTCTATAACAAAACAAAATCAAAACAAAAATCTGACAAACCAACAACAAACACTACAATTCCCTACATACCAGAACTTTTTTTTTTTTATGTTCTGGTTCCCACGAAAAGGGATATCCTGTAATGTTCAGAGAACATCGTGGAAACCTAGGGAAAGAAGGTAGGAGTTGGTGTTCTTCTTAAATTTCTGAAGGTTGTATGCCTCGGGGAACACCTCCCTAGGCAATGAGTTCCAAAGCCTCGCTGTTCGTTGGATGAACGAGTCTTTGGAAAGTGATGTTCTGCAGGTCTCCAAAGTGACCACGAAGGGGTGTGATGACTGAACTTGACGGGTTAATCTCGAATAGACTGCCAAAGCAGGAACGATTGTTGATATTTCAGAAGAGCATCGCCCATGAAAATATATATAAAATAGAGACAAATCGACAACTTTTCTACGGTGTTCCAGACAAGTGAGCAAGTTTGTAAGCGAGGCATCACCGACGAGACGAATTGCCCTTTTTTGGGCAGAATCCAATAGCCTCAGGATATGTTCAGGTGCCGCACTCCAAATATGGGAACAGTATTCCAGGACAGGTCGAATCTGTGCCTTATAGATAGATCATGAGCAGCTGACTGGGGGTGAAATAGCTCTTGGCACGAAACAGAAAACCAAGTTTTTGGCAATGGACCTCACGTGATTTTCCCAGGAAAGGTTATTGCTGATAGTAATACCAAGCATCGATATGGATGGCTTCAGTGGTATGGTTATTCCTGACAAAGTTATGTTAGGCACAGTGAGATCGGCTTTTCTAGAGAAAAGACATGCTTGTGTTTTGTTTGCATTGAATTCTACCAAGTTATTAGATCCCCATTCGAGAATTGTTGCTAAGTTCATATTTATATTATTAATATTTCTCCCTCGTTCATTTCTGGTTTCACGGGCTGATATAGGGGCCCTGGAAGAGGAAGCGGTATGGAGGGTACTATCATCGGCAAAGCTGTGTACTGGACATGAAGTTGCTTTCAACAGGTCGTTGATGTGAAGTAGAAATAGTGTTGGTGCGAGAATGGATCCTTGCGGAACACCAGCATTTATATGAGTAGAGTGTCAGATGGAACTCCATCGACCACTACATGGAGAGACCTGTTTGAGAGAAAACTAGCAAGCAGAGAACACAGCTGAGGGGGCAAGCCATAAGACGGAAGCTTGGCGAGGAGTCCCTGTTGCCAAACTCGATCGAACGCCTTGGAGATATCTAATGCCACAGCTGAAGTTTCTCCATACTTTTCAATAGATAGCTGCCATATATGTGAGACGTAAGCGAGCAGGTCACCAGCTGATCTCTGATGGCGGAAGCCATATTGCCTATCGTTGACAATTCCTGAGTCTTCCAGATATTTCATGAGCTCGATGTTGATGGCTTTTTCCATGACCTTTGAAATAATAGATAGCAGTGCGGTAGGTCTGTTGTTGCTAGGTAGGGCCTTTTTGCCTTTTTTAGGGACTGGCTGTACTCTTGCAATTTTCCAATTGGACGGAAATACCCCCAAATTGTAAAAGTGGTTGAACAACTTGCAAAGAACAGGTGTTAGTTCGGGGCACATTTCTTGAGAACAATCGGCGGGATTCCGTCAGATCCACAGGCTTTGTTGGTGTTGAGACCCAGCAAAATCTTTCTGATAGTACGTTGGCGAAAGGTGATCTCGGGCATGTGACTGTCAATAGGTGTAATGTACGGGGGTTGTTTTCCCGATGAATCCAGAGTGGAATTTCCAGCAAATAGGTGCGCAAAGATATTGGCTTTTTTCTGGGCAGTCGTTGCTAGTGTTCCATCTTCTTTGGTTAGGGGAGGAAATGAGCTGGAAGTGAAGTTTTTTCCCACAGCTTTGGCGAAAGACCAAAATGAACGGGATCCGTTAGGACATTCAGCAAGTTTTGATCTTATTTTGGCTTTGTGGGCATCTTTTGAGCATCGTCTATTGTCTCTTTACATATGCCTCTAGTCCTCGACATATGCTGCTCTGGTCTCAGGGCCCGGATTTTTTAGCCATCGATGGTATGCTGCCTGTTTGGAAGCCACAGCTCTAGAGCAGTTTCTGTTGAACCAGGTCTTATCGGATGATGTTCTTCTTTCGGTATTCGGTATGTAAGTTTGCATCCCCAACATGATGATTTCAGAAATTGTCTCAGCACATCGTGTTGGATCTACTGAAGAGAAACAAACTCTCTTCCATGGAAACGCTGAGAAAAACATACGAAGACCTTCCCAGTCGGCCGAATTGTAATGCCACATGAGACGGGGTGGTATTGTGCAGCTCGATGGTAAATGGAAAGAGCATGTTGTGGAGATGAGGGTGTGGTCAGAGTTTCCAAGTGGGGGACAAACTTCTATTCTATACGGGTCAGGATTGGTTGTGAGGAAAAGATCTAGTGTATTGGCAGACTGGTTGTTGACATCAGGGATGCGGGTTGGTAGCCCGACCAGTTGTTCTAGACCATGAGTGATGGCGAAGGCCTCGGCTTGACGACCTGCATCATCTGTTTTGTTAGAGAATTTGAGCCAGGCAGCGTTATGTACATTAAAGTCTCCCATGATTATGGTTTCAGCTGTTGGATGGTTCTCCTGAATGTAGTCCAGTTTGAGTGATAGAAACTCAAAGAGGTCGTTATATGAAGGTTCATTAGGTGATAGGTAAAGGCAGCAGAAGAACTTAGTCAGTTTGGTATCAGATAGCTTGAACCACATCACATCAAAGTCTTTCGGTTCCAAACTCTCTTCACGCTGGCATGAAAGGTTAGCCCCGGCGTAAAGGCAGACTCCACCTTTGAACCTGAATCGAGAATGGAGTTCGTAACCAGGACAAAGCATATGGACCTTGTTGGTGGACGAGTTTACTTGTGTTTCTGTTAGAGCCAGAATATCCGGTTTTTCCGTCTGTAGGTTATGGTGGACGTCATTGATGTTCTCGTTGAGTCCGCGGATGTTGCGAAAATTAATTTTTAATGTTGAGTCCCCTCGAGTACCTCTCGCCCGGAAATCCGAATGGAGAGGTATTTTACTTCCGGAGTGTTTTACTCTAGGAGACTTCATCATTATCTATCTATCTATCTGATAATATTAAAAACATCCTGAACAAACACAACATTTCCACAAGTTTTAAATCATTTAACGTTTTGAAAAAATTATACACCCCATTGAAAAGCCAAGACCCCATAATGAAAAAATCAAACCTAGTATATAGTGTCCCGTGCAATGATTGTGACGAAGTCTATATCGGAATGACCTCACAACTATTATGTAATAGAATAAATGGCCACAAATATGCTAAACAAGCAAGTACCGCTCTCAACAAACACATAATTACAAAAAATCATAACCCCAATTTCAATAATAAAAGTACTAACATACGAGAGAAACAAAGATAAAAGAAAGAAATGATACAAATAAAACAAAACAAACATGCCATGAACAACCGCACAAACATGAAGAATTAGAGCCAAATATACCACAGTCTAATTTAAAAACAAATAAATAAATTCCAGCTGAAACAAATCATTATTCAGTTCACCCCTATCACCCCCACACACGTACACTACACCATCCCAGCGGAGAGTACTACGGGCCTACCAACAACAAACAAAATAACTATAAATAGTTCTACACTACGTCGTTCAGGCGCCTTCAATGACAATTGACAAAACAACAAACCATACAAGATTGAAAGTTTTCCGTTAAAACAATGATACAACAAGATTTAACACCGCTCCGAAATCCAACTCTTGTTGGTAACAAAACACAATCATGGTAAAACCAAGGTACATAACCCGAAAGGTTATTAAATTTATTTTCAGACACAACCTAACTTTCTACATATGATGTTATCCAAACCAATATTTTATTTTCAGATTCAAATGTTTTTAATATTTTTAATAAATTTTACTGAAGATGCCCCCGAACGAGGGCAAAACGTCTAAAAAATTTTAATTTTTCTTCTCGTTTTAATACAATCGAATCTGAAACCCAAGAAAACTCCAAAAATATATATATATATTTATATAAATATATATATATATATATACTCAACTGCATCACGTTATGAGAGTTTCTAAAAGTTGTATATTTTGTTTTTATTAAAGATTTTTAAAGTCAGCAAAAAATTTAAAATTGAAACAATATAAGAAAAATTGTATCCATATGTTCTGCTATTGCCGTTTTTGCATCAAACGAAATCATTTGATGGCATTCGAGACATTTTTTCTAAAACATTTGTTTATACATAGTTTATAAACAAATTAATTTTGGCCTTTTGCTTGTCTAGAGAATATAATGAATTTTCAAAAACAATGTTTTTCTTGAGAAAAAATCTTATTATTTAGATAATTAGTTAAGAATTTTATTTCTTTGAAAATCATAATTATAATTTCTCAATAGAACAAGAAAAATATACAAAAAATTATTGTTTATCAAGTTAACAATTTTTATAAACAAATTAAATCTAATTTTTTTTTTCTGAAAATTACAAAAACAACTATATGCAACAAAGTGTCGAAAAAAAATTGTATACCGTAATTTTAGAAAAATCAATGAAAATTGTAAAAAAAAATTTCGGCGCTCTGTTACATAAGGTTCTTTTTGTTATTTTTAGTAGTTTCGGAAAAAAAATATAATGAGATTTGGAATTCGTTTTTAACAAATTGTTAACTGGATGAAAAATAAAGTTATTCTATTGAGAAATGCAAATTATGGTTTCAAAAGGAGAAAAAGTCTTGAATAATTTTTTAAATAATGGAAATATCAAAAACTATTTTAATAATAATAAAAAAAAATTAAGAAAAGATTAATAAAAAAAAAGATTAAGAAATATTATTCTCTAAAAATTATTACATTGTCTAGACAAGAAATTGGCAAAAAAATTTTTTTATTATTTTACTAATAAATTTGTTCATGAACAATTCATAAACAAATGTTCTAAACATATTTTCCGAATGTTTTTGAATGCTTTCATTAAACGCAAAATCATAAACAAAATAAACAATTATATATAAACAAGTATATATATATATATATATATATATATATATAAAGTGCTCAAAGCACCAAAACATGTTCAGAGGTATATTTCAAACATTTGGGTCGTTTTTTATTGAAACCGAGGTCCGAAAAATAAAGACTTATCAACAAATGCCGGACGTGTTGAAAAATAAACCATTTTTTTTCACAACGAAGGTTCTTTAATGTGTTGCAAATACATTGGAATTCATTCTAATTTTCAAATTGATATTCAATACGTCTTTAGAAACGGTGTGTGCATGTCGTAGCGGTCGCGCAGAGCCCTATTTTCAGCTTCAAATGAAAATAAATAAAATGACCGATAAAACATATTTTTAAAGACATGCTTTTATATAAGTCCTGTACTGAAATGTATGAAATAAATTTAAGTCATCGCTGACAATGATTTAATTCTTTTTTGTTGAATTATTTGGTTTCAAAAAGCTTGTCGGCCGAAGTGTTCATGAAAGTAGGTACCAATTAATTTGAATGGGCACTGCTTGATTGGTAAGTAAGAACTTGTCGAAGTATTTGATTTTCAATCAGTATTCATGGAAAAAGATACCAATTTATTTCATTGGATGAAGAATGGTTGGTAAGTAACAATTTGTCGAAGATTTAATTTTATTACAATTTGCGCGACAACCTTTTTGAAACCAAATAATCCAACAAAAAATAATTTGATAATCGTCAGCTATGACTTGAATTCATTCCATACGTTCCAGTACATGGCTTGAATACAAGCTTCACTTTGAAAATATTTTTCATTAGTTATTCTATTTTTCGCTTTTTGGTTAGTTAGTTAGTCATTGATATGTTCATTTCTGATGGAGCATTAATATTACAAGTTATCTTCCCTGTAAGTTCCGAGCTGAAAGAAGTCATGATCTCTTTCCTCAAAAACTCCTACACACCAATTTTGAATAATCACAAAACTCGTCCGTCATCCTGAAGTCGTCATGGCGAGTTGGAAGATTTTGACAAAAAAATCATAATTTCCAAACCTGAAAACCTCCACATACCAATTTTGAATGAAATATGACCATAATCCAAAATCTTGTCCTCCATCTTGAATTTATGAATTTGGAGAATTTCATAATTTCCGACCCCGAAAACCCCCACATACCAATTTTGATTCGAATCGGACTATTATCACAAAACTCGTCCTCCATCTTGGGGCCACCGTCTTGAATTTATCAATGTTGACAAAACTTTTATAATCTCCGACCCCGAAAACCCCCATATACCAATTTTGAATCGAATCGGACCGTAATCACTAAACTCGTCCGCTAACTTGGAGCCGACATTTCAAATTGATGAATTTTGACAAAAATTTCATGATCTGCGATCCCGAAAACCCTCCACATACCAATTTTGAATCGAATCGGACCATAATCACGAAACTCGTCCGCCATCTTGGAGCCACCATTTTGAATTTGTGAATTTTGATGGAAAATTCATCATCTCCGACGCCGAAAAACCCCACATCCCAATTTTTAATCAAATCGGACCATAATTACAAATCTCCTCCTCTATCTTTGAGACGCCATTTCGTTTTTTTTCCAAAAACTCTATAATGCATTGTCACCGAAATTATGAACATCCGCCAAATTCCAAATCAATCGGAGGACTAGTAGTCTGTCAAAATTCACTTTCAAGATTCGACCCTAACGAACCCAACAAAGGAACGAACGAACTAATAAGTGAAACTAAATAAAAGCTTGTAAAATAATAGAAAACTTTCTTATTGGAAATTTCCTCTTCTTCAAGAATCTATTTTTCGATTATCGCTATCTCTTATTGTTTTTGAGTTATTCTCAAAAATACTGAACTTTTTTTTTTTGTTTTCGTTTTTTGTTAATAACAATTACAATTTTCGTCTGCAAAAAAATCAAAGGAATATCTTTCTCCAAATTGCATCCCAAATCTAATGAGCCATTTCTCATATTTTTTGAAGACTTTAAACTATTTTCTGCAGGAAACTCACTTCTCGACTAGGGTACACCAGTCTAGATCGGCAATGCCCAATTTTTTGTTGAATGAACCAAAAACGTTGGGGAAGTTGTGCATTAAGAATATTGTAATTCTCGCCACTTGATTAAATTCTCAGAGTTTCCAAGAACTACGGAAAGGTTATATTTGAAAAGTTTATGTTTGTGTAATCATTGGGGTTTTGAATTTTGTAGGGATTGAGAATAGGAAGGAAAATTCTATAAAGTTTTGTGACACTAAAATGTTTATTAAGGTTGAATAGGTCAGGTAAAGATAATGATCGATAGTTCTATCACAAAAACAGAAAAGGTTATGAAACTCAAAACCGTGGGCCACCAATATCCCACCAGATAACTAGATTTGTAAAGAAAACCCCTGCATAGACCAACGAGGTTAGTAAGATAGAAATTCTTTGAATACTGGGGTACTCATATTCAATAAACTACCCAGGAAAGTTAGACATTTGAATGCACACGATTTCAACACTTTTTTTTTAGTATTGTTTTTATTCAGTGGAGGAATATCTTAATTTCATTGATATGCGACAAGCACTGCTTGACGATTCCGGCGCTCTTCCTTTTCAGTCCTAAATTTTGTGTTAGTACTTTTATATAATATTCCATTTCTAAAATCTTTTATTTAGTTTCACTTGTTAGTTCGTCCGTTAGGGTCAAATCTTGCATGAATTTTGACCGACTTGTAGACGTCTGATTGATTTGAAATTGGGCAGGTATTCATAATTCTGGTAATAATGCATTATGGAATCTTTTTTAGACGAAAAAACGAAATGGCGGCTCCAAGATGGCGGACGAGATTTGTAATCATTGTCCGATTTATTTTAAAATTGGTATGTCGGGGTTTTCGGAGTCGGAGATTATGAAACTTTTGTCAAAATTCATAAATTCAAGATGGCGGCCCCAATATGGAGGACAAGTTATGTGATGAGGGTCCAATTCGATTCAAAATTGGTATGCAGGAGTTTTGAGGGTCGAAAATTATGAATTTTTGGTCGAAATTCATGGATTCAAGATGACGGCCCCAAATTGGGGGACGAGATTTGTAATGGTCCGATTCGATTCAAAATTGTGATGCGTCGGTTTTCGCGCTCGGAGATTTGAAATTGTTTGTTAAAATTAATAAATTCGAAATGGTGGTTCCAAGATGGAGAATGAGTTTTCTGATTATGGTCATATTTTATTCAAAATTGGTATGAGGGGGTTTTCAGGTTCGAAGATTATTAATTTTTTGTCAAAAACCTATAAATTCAAGATGGCGACTTCAGGATGGCAAACGAGTTTTGTGATTATGGTCAGATTCCATTCAAAATTGATGTGTTGGAGTTTTTGGGGTCAAGGATCATGATTTCTTTCAGCTCAAAACTAAGAGGGAAGAGAACTTGTAATAACGATGCTCTATTAGAAACGAACAGATTAAGGCGAACTAACTGAAAAGCAACAAATAAAATAATTAATAAAAAACATTTTTGAAGTGAAGCTTCCATTTGAGCCGTGTACTGAAATATATAAAATAGGTTTAAGTCATCGCTAGCAATCATTTGATTACTTGGTTTCAAAAAGTTTGTCGCGCGAATTGTAATGGAATTATTACTTCGATAAGTTGTTACTTACCAACCAATCATTTTCCAATTAAATTAATAGGTATCTACTTTTATGGATACTTCGCGCGACAAGTTTTTTGAAACTGAATAATCCAACTAAAAATAATTAAATAATTGTCAGCGATGACTTGAACTTATTTTATACCCTTAAGTACACGGCTTAAATAAGAGCTTGTCTTTAAAATTGTTTTTCTATGTTCATGCAAAAAACTGAAGTTTATTGAACTATATTTATTGAAAAACCTGGTTTTTCAACGCACTAGTGCAATGAAATGTTTATTGCACTCATCTGTCATTCTACTCCAACGTTTTGTGATCATGACAAACATACACGTTCAAATCGACGACATTTTCAGTCCATTTGGTGTGATATTATATTTAATTTTAAACAATCGCATATTTTGTATTATTTCCAATCATATTTGTTGCATACTGGATACCGGAATTACTAGAAAATGCAATTTATCAAAAATTAGGGTTTGAGTTAAATTGTTCCTAACATTAGTCCCTAACTTTCTCAATGCAAATCGATAGTGCTATTTAATCATTGAATATTTTGCTATTAAATTTCGGTTTTCATTTGCCCACACTTAGTACCACCTAAATAAAACTTTTTTTGATTCTTGCATGACCGTTGAAAAAATATTGTATGCAACTTGTGCAATGAGTGTTTATTGCCCTCGACGTGTTGTCCAATTCGGCCTGACGGCCTCGTCGGCAACTTCACGAGTGCAATAAACACATACTTTTTGCACTTGTTGCATGAATAACTATTTGTATTGATTATGTCATTATACTCATTTCATTTATACATATATGACTGTTCAAATTTTAAAAATATCTATACATACTTTTGTATTTCCTGTTGAGTTTGGATATAATCCAAATGCAACATGACATGCTTAAAATGCTCACTAGTATTCACATAACTGAATTGACTATCTATCTATCCATCTATCTATCATGTGACACAAGAATAAGAAACCAAGGAAATATATTATACGCATAACAAGCTCAAAAATATGTATCTACTTGTGTAAAAATTATTATTATTCATAACTCATACAAAAAAAATATAAGATCATGAGACCCATATGGTGTGGCCATCAGACCCATGATCTAATTCAGACAGACACATCACACGAGAGTTTTCAGTTGTCATTCCTTTGTTCCAATTGTGTCATGTATACCAACTTGACACTATGTTGGTAACAGGTAAGAGTTATTCAGGGTAATATTCCTGTCTCACGCCAACAAATAAGAGTTAATTCCAGGAAGGTGTTATATATATAGTTTTTTTCAATATTGTTTCCGTGAAAGATTAGTGATTTTTATGGGAAATATTTTTCTGCATATCAAACTCATCTCATGCTCAGTCAATGCACATTTTTTGAAAATAGTCTAGTATCACTATCATGAGCAATTATTCTTCGTTTCAACGGAATTGGGGATTCACCAATATATAATTCTCCGAAAACAAACCAAACAATGCACCTTCTACTCCAGCCCAACCCATAGAGAAGGCATCCTTGAAGAAAATTCAAAATACCCCAGCGATCCCAGTAACTAAAAAAACCAGACCTCCAACACAATCATATAAAGCTAAACCAAGAACACGATCCATCAACAAAAACCAGGTAAACTGAACAGAGGAAGGTAATAATGTATTACAGTTGACATTTTATGTTGAACTTTGAAAAACACTATGTTCTTCAACTAAGTGTGCTAAGGTATTTTATTCCATTTGTACTTGTGTTCAAATTGTCCTAGGATAACTGAACTTATTCGAAATCGAATTTTCATATCTTCCACTGGTATTTATAGTTGGTCAATTTTATAATCATATTTCAGTCGAACTGAAATACTATCGTTAGTGATGGATCAATATATTCGTGATTTTGAAATCGAAACAGTACCAACAAACAGCATAAAAAACAGCGAAAAATGTTCTCAGATTTTAAGAATAAATGAAAACAATAATACATTCAACATTTTGCAAATTAATATACGCAGCATATATATAAACCTTGATGAATTTCTGATTATGTTGCAAACTTTGAAAACTGACATAAATTGTATAATTTTGAGTGAAACGAGAGAAGTATCCGATCCAAACCTCTATAATATCACAGCATACGATATAATTTATAATGATAGTCAACTGATTCAAAATGACGATGTTGTTGCTTATGTGAAATCTGATCTAGATTATGAATATAAAATTTCAACTCTTGAAAACAATATCAAAGTATTAATTATCAAAATAACTACTACTAGCGCAAATCCATAAAAGTTAATGCTTTATATAGATCACCAAATACGGATGTACAGGATTTCAATATTAGCTTGAATGAGTTTTTTGAAAATAATGAAAATCACACAGAAGACTTCGTTCTATTTGTGGAAATCTGAACATTGATTTACTCAAGCCAAACGAGAACCATACAGCAGAGTATTGGGAAATATTGAATGAATACGGGTATATTTCAACAATAAATGAACGACAAGAGTTCAAGGTAGTAGCAGCACATGTCTGGATCATATTTTTCTTGAAACAGAAATTAATAACATTGACAATACCACCCCTCTAGTGCTGAAATCAACCATAACCGACCACTACACCACAATTTTACAAATAACTCTTAACCACAAAACCAAACTAACTACGGAAAATATCGATAGATTTATAAGATTCATTAACGCAAAAAAAAATGCATTTGAAGGTATCTGTTGAAATGATATTTATAATGCAGTCAGTCCAGAGATAGCAACTATAGAATTTATTGAAATTACTAAAAATAAATTAGAATTATGTTCAGAAAAAAAACCAACAAGAAAAAAAACTACAAAAATAGCACCCTGGCTGACTACCGCCCTGCTCAACTCTATTAATGGAAAACATCAAATGTGCAAAGATCTCCAAAACAACCCACACCCTAACAATGAAATCAAAAATGAATATAAAAAATATAGAAATGAATTGAATGCACTAATGAGAAAAGCTAAATTCCATTATCACAAAAAACAAATCGATAAGAACAAATCTAGTTCTGAGGATTCATGGAACGTAGTGCAACAGATAAGTTAAACGAAAAAACAAAAACGTATTGAAAAAATTAAATAGAATCAGAAGAATTACTAGTGGACAAATTTGAGATTGCTAAAGAATTCAACAACGGCTTCAGCAGAATTGGTGAAACACTAGCAAACCGAATAAAAGTAGGTAGATGAGAATCATGAAGTCAAAAGACCATCCACAGCTAATCATTTTGTATTTGCACCTATCACCGCAGAATATATACAGAGGACTATTACAGTATTAAAAAATGGTAAGGCAGTAGGGAACGACAATATCAAATTTGAAACCCTAAAATTGATCAGTCCTTACATAATACACCCACTCACATAAATCTTCAACAACTGTTCAAGAAAAGGTATTTACCCATCAACTCTTAAAAACTCTATTGTTGTACCCATATTCAAAAATGGCGACATAACTAACATCAATAATTATAGACCGATTTCTTTGATCACACATATAGGTAAGATCTTCGAAAAACTAGTTGAACTGAGACGTGTTGACTACCTAAACAAGTATCAAATTTTGTCCAAACAACAATACGGGTTCAGAGAAAAAATATATATACAAGACGCTGTTATTTTCCTGACAAAACAAAAATTAACGAATGTCAAAAGCATTCGATACGGTGAGTCATCGTCTTCTCTTGGAATCCCTGGAAGGAGTCTGTATACGTAATAACTACCTGAAATTCTTCGAAAGTTACCTCACCGATAGATACCAAGCTGTGAAAATCGATAATACTCTTAGTACCGAGAAAGTCATTGAATATGGGGCACCACAAGGAACTGTGCTTGGTCCCACTTCATTTAATTTTCACATAAACGACTTGTTTTCACTGAAAAAAGATGATAATATCATAGGGTTTGCCGATGATATGGCTATATTCTATAAGGCAGATAAACGGGACGAATTGAAATATACTGCAGAAGCTAACTTCTCGCGTATAAAACAATGGCTGGACATCAAGTTACTGACTGTGAACACAGAAAAAAACACGTATCTAAACTTATTTTGTAACTCTTCTTCCGCTCCAACCTACAACCAACTAACCGTCACATCCGATTCAGAAACTTTCGTAATCCGCCCTGCGAATAAAATGAAATACTTGGGCGTAATTATAGACTCACATATGAAATGGGACTTGCATATAGCATATCTCTCAAACAAGCTCAGAAAATTAAAATACCTCATACCTAAAAATTATCTTTCAATTCTCTACTATTCCCTAGTAGAAAGCCACCTCCGATACGGAATACTAATATGGGGTGCAGCCCCAAAAACTCATCTGCATACCTCAGACGTAAGGCAACGGAGAGTTTTGAAACTTGTTTATGATAAGAACCTCAGATACCCAACAGATATCTCATATGCTGAAACAAAAATCCTTGATATTAGACAATTATATAACTTCTACTCCTGCATCAAATACCATTCACACAGGCAACAATACAGCACCCGTCATGAACAACACTATATCATTCCATTCATGGCTCAAACGACTACCCATGGATCATATACTTATCTCGCACCAAAATTATACAATTCCATTCCTGAAAATATAAAAACTACAATAAATTTACACTCATTTTCTTTAAATTCAGAGACGGAATCTTCTCATCGATTTTTCACAAAACGACTAGAAATCGAAAGGGTCCCAGTTTCGATTCCTGGCCGATCCACATTTTTATTTTTCAGTTCTATTACTCATTTTCTCGTCTGAATGCCACAAACATTTTCTACGATTATTATTTATGTTACACTATAGTCGATCTCAATATTATTACTATATAAGATTTATCAATATTGACACTACAATACAATATACCTTATTCTTCTAATATCTTGATCTTCATGATACACCCCACCGACGATCTTTCATGACCTCATACATCCCTTGTCTTAATTATTTGTTCATATGTCTATGTGTTTATGTGTGTATGTATATATGTATATATATATGTATATATATATATATATATATATATATATATATATATATATATATATATATATATATATATATATATATATATATATATATATATATAAAAATTAGAATTCCAAGTGGTTTAGTTTTTTTTTATAATAAAAATATTTGTCACTGCTGAAACAAGTGTTCTCACACTTATCGGCTTTTGCTGCTTTGTCCACACCATCAATCTCAATCTAATTGTGATACTCGTGATTCCAGTGATCTGCGGTAGTATTTTGATTGTAAATGGAGATTATTTTTATTTTTATCATATACCTTTCCAAAATTCTGGAAAGGAAAATCAGTCACCACATTAATTTGAGCGATATAGGCTACTATGTCCTTGACTTTGCTATGAATATTTCTGATAGTTGGGGCTGGTTTGATGGAAAAATTTAATCTGAATATTCTAGAAACTTCAGGTGTAGTTTTTTCCATGATAATGTGTTCCGTCAACAACGTTCTAGAAACTTCAGGTGTAGTTTTTTCCATGATAATGGGTTCCGTCAACAACGTTACCACCATCAATGGAAGAATTTTGAGCTCAGTTGATAGTAGTTGATGAATGAAATGATGTCGATGTATTGAACAAAATATTTATATATATATATATATATATATATATATATTTATATATATATATATATATATATATATATATATATATATATATATATATGTATATACTTAACAAGATCACGTTATGAATGTTTTCAAAAATTGTTTATTTTGTTTATGATTTTGCATCAAAAGAAAGACGTTTAATAGAAAAACGTTTCGTCCTCAGCTGGGGATTTTTTCAATTTGTTTTGTGAATAATGAAAGCCATTTTTTATTTGTCTTTTCGTAAATAATATATATAGAAAGTGAAATGTTGTGGTTCAGGCATTATGAGAATCGTTGTTTGTTTTTAATTTTTTCATTTTTATTGTTGGAAATGTTGAAATACATAGTTTTGATATTCTGTCGCTCTCGTATGGGAGACAGCGCATGTGAAAGCAGCATGGAAGTTACTGATTTGACCATAGACAAATTAAAAATAAAGAGACTGTTTGAAACATTGGCGATCTTGACCACCAAGTTTTTGGTACGACCAGTCGCGCATGTAGGCGCTGCCCGCAATCAACATATGACTGGCGACATGATAATTTTCCAATTTCGACATTTGTCAGAAAATGACAAACCACGTAATAATTTCAGAATAATTCTACTGTTAATTGTCATCGAGAAATTAATTATAGAAATTATACCATGGACTTGAATTATGAACCCAACGTCGAAAATGGAATGTTATTCGAGTTGACGCTGAAATTCCTCGAAATATTCTTTCACAAGGTAAAATATAAGCTGCTTTTCACAAACTGATAGTTATTTCCATCCATCAGTTGCAGGATTTTTTTCACAAACTGGTACTCATTTCCATCCATCAGTTTTCATTTCCTATCACCATTTGAGGAAGTACGAAGTACATGGTCTCCTTTGTGCTAATAAATTAACAAAATTATTGAAGGTTTGTTGTAAATGTAATATGTTTTTATTTTGGTTGATTTGATGATGAGGGACTGATGAATATTTTTCATTTTGTTGTTTTTCGGAGTTTTATTATTGTTTTGTAAGTAGTTGTACATTGGCCTAGATACAATAAAATGTGTTTTTATAGTGTTGAACTTATTATTCTTGTTTTATAAGATGTTTAATTTTGTTCTTGATATCATGAAATAAAGATTTACTTTGGAACTTTATGTTAACCACGAACGAACTAACAGATTCTACGAATCGATTACTGTATATATTTTATTAGTGATCGATTTGCCATTCCAGTATTTTATATGATACAACCATTCATATGGAATACAAGAATGGCAAATCGATCACTTATAAAATATATACCATATCAATCATATAAAAGTAACACATTTGAAAAACCCGCCTTATCTCAATCGGTGTTACCAACTGTACTTAGTTCGGCCAGTTGCGAGATACGTCGCCACTGTCTAAACGTGGTGCCAACTTTTACTACAGGTTTGACAACTCTCTTTATTTTTAGTTTCTCTATGGATTTGACAGTGTGATGTGTCAGGTTTTATTTTTTTGGGTTTGGGACTTTGCTGTTGGGGGGGAGGGGGATGTGTGCAAATTGTTTTCGGTATATATTTGGATTTGTGTTGACTGGCAATTATAAAATTGTGCGGTATATTCGACTAAGGTTATTTATGTCTGTTCTGTCATTCATCGCATTTTTGTTTTATTTTATGTGTATCATTTCTTTTATGGTTCTTTTTTCTAGGTCTTTTTCGTAGTCTAATATTTTGGTATTTTCTAAATTTGGGTTATGATTTTCGTTTATTGAGAGCACTGGAGGATTTGGTCTGTATTTGTGCCTTTTTAGTTTGTTGCTGAGGGGTCGTGGGGTCATCCCGATGTATTCACTGTTGCAATCTTTGCATGGAATGCTATATAATTATGTTAAACTTTATCATTTTTGGCGTTTCACTTTTAAGCGGGGTGTATACTTGTTTGAGGAGGTTATGTGTTCCATAACAGGCTTAGAAGTTATATTCGATTAGATATTTCAGATGTTTTCAGCCAAACCTCGAATGTATGGTATTATGACTGTTTTACTCAAGTCGATGTTTTTTTTTTTGGGTGGTATGGATGATTGGTTATAATGTTTATGGGTTCTTTGTTGGATGATCTTGTTTTTAAATTTGAGGGGGTAGTTTTATTGATGAGTGTGTTCCTTACTTTTTCTTAACATTCTTTCCTTAGGTTTGAAGTTGTTAATAATATTGCTCTGTCAGTTATGCCAGCTACCACGCTTTTTTGTGTATTAGGGGGTGATTTGATATGTAATTTGAATACCTTCCTGACCACGTGCTTTTGGCATACCATTGTGTGAGGATGTGGTTTTTTTCTCTGATTAGGGTGATATTTAGGAAGTTTATTCTGTTATTGGATTCTTTTTCGTGTGTGAATTGTAATTCCGTGTGGAATTAATTGAACGCATTGGTTATTTTATTTAGTTTTGTGGATGATATGGCCATAATGCAGTCATCTACATATCTTTTCTAAAATGATAATCTGTAATTGAGTTTTGAAATGACATCTTCTAATTCTTCCATTATCAATTGGGCAATGATGTTCGAAATGGGGGAGCCCATTGCGTAGCCGTCGATATGTTGGTAGTAATTATTTTGATATTGAAAATAGTTTGTAGATAGGGTTAGTTCAATGCCTCCAATGAATTCATTCAAAGGTAGGGTAGTGTGGCTTTTCAGGCTTTCCCATTTTTTCGTTATAATTTTTTTTTACCATTTCATTAGGGATATTCGTATATAAGAATAAAGTCCAGTGAGAAGAGTATGTGGTCTTCTGCAATTGTGATTTAATCAAAGAAGTCTTTGAAAGAGAAAGAGTCTTCGATATAGTACTCGTTTTTTCTGGTGACGTTTGACATGATGTTGAATAAGAATTTTGACACTTTCTAAAATGGGGATTGTATACTCGATATTATAGGCCTTAACGGAATGACTTCTTTATGCAGCTTGGGTAATCCGTTTATTTTTGGAGTGTTAGAGTTGTGGATCAGTAGGTTCTTCTTGTAAATCTGAAAAAAAAAATTTCGCTTAATTTTTTTATTAATTTATCATATATATATAAAATTCTCGGAGTAAAGGTCTGATTCAGTCAATTCATATAATTTTCCTTGACGACGTTTCGACATGGTATTTGTCATCATCAGATTGAAACAAAATTATTTTATTTGAGTTTTGCGTTCGCATCGTAAGAATGTCATTGTGGGACACAATAACATTCGTATGATGCGAACGCAAAACTCAAATAAAATAATTTTGTTTTAATCTGATGAATAACAAAAACAATGTAGAAACATCCGTTTAAAGGAAAATTATATGAATTGTTAAAATAGTAGGGTGGGAATTTTCAATGAGTAACAATCAAAAATTACACTAGTAACCCCTCAACTATTGAAGTTTTTTGGAGCTGTGTGCACGTAATGAAATAGTAGGTTTGAAAGAAATTTGTATTTTCGTGGAAAAAAATTACTTTGATTTTTAGTATCGTAGCAGAGCGCTTTTGACTATATAATAATCATCATCAGTGCGTACCTGCAAGTAAGTAATACCTCATGAAATTGTGTATAAAATATTTTGACATTTTGAAAGATACAAATTTTTGGTTACTTACTCGTCAGGTTTACAAAAAGTCTATCAAAACAGTTTCCAGTTTGTATAAAATAGGTAAAAACCTTTGGTTCATTAAACATGTTGAAACATTTTTTAAAAACACTCAAGTGGTATGAATTGATGTAATTCATCATTCTTAAATTGAATTCCACATGGTTTCATGGAAGTCAATGTGGAATTGAAGGAGGAAATGGATGTTGTCGTTGACATTGACAAGAGTGACATATGACATTGAACCTTAGAAACATATTATACAGAAAGTGGTAAACGTAGATGGCGCTCTTTTCCATTTTGGAGTGAAGAAGAATGTCTCAAGAGTGGAAAAGTGTTCTCAGAGTGAAAGTTGGCTAGGAACAAATGCTATAGTATTTCTGAGAAATGAGAGATTGATGAAATGATATTGAAATTCTCTCATTCATTTATTGCAGACGTCTGTGAAGTGGGATAAAAGATCTATTTAAATTGTCTTGTGAATTCAGACAAAAGGTCAATTCTTTTTTAATGTAAAGGTCTCCCATGGAATCTAACTTCGTGTTGTTCTTCTGTTTGATTCCATGTAGAATTTTATAATTTCTATTCGGGCTAAAATTGTGTTTATTGACTCTTAGATGATGGCCAAAGGCTGATTTTTTATTTTCATGAAGGTGTTCGGTTATTCGAACTTCCAAAGGTCTACAGGTCCTACCGATGTATATCGCTGTACAATCTTCGCAATTTCGTTTGTAAATACCACTTTTAGAAAGTTTATCAATTTTGTCTTTACTGTCGACAAGATGTCTATTTAAATTGTTCGTTGTTTTAGATGCCACTTTGACAATTTCCTTGAAATTTTTGGTTATGCAACCTGCAATTTTATTTGAAAAGTGATCTTTCACGAAAGGAAGTGCAATAAATTTTGTAGGTTCAGTTTTTGGAAATGCTAAATTTAATTCTTTTTTGTTTTCAATTTCCTGAATAAGAGAATCAATCAAATTAGGGTTGTAGTAATTATTGGATTTGGATTTGTTTCAAAATGTTAATCTCCGCTCGGTAATTGACTGTAGGGAGAGGTGTGTTCAAAAGTCTGTGTATATAGCAATTAAACAAAATGGCTGCTTTCAATTGCTATATACACAGTTTTTCAAACAAACCTCTCTCTACAGTCAATTACCGAGCAGAGATTAATATTTCGAAACAAACAGCTTCCAATAATTACTACAACCCTAATTTGATTAATTCTCTTATTCAGAAAATTAAAAACAGAAAGTAATTAAATTTAGCAGTTCCAAAAACTGAACCTACAAAATTCATTTCACTTCCTTCCGTAAATGATCACATTTCCAATGGAATTGCAAGTTGCATAACCTCAAATTGTAAGGAAAATGTCAAAGTGGCATTCAAAACAACGAACAATTTGAATAGACATATTGTCAACAGTAAAGACAAAATTGATAAACTTCCTGAAAGTGGTATTTACAAACTAAGTTGTGAAGATTGTACAGTGACATACATCGGTAGGACCTATAGACCTTTGGGAGTTTGAATAACCGAACACCTTAATGAAAATAGAAAATCAGCGTTTTGCCATCATCTAAGATTCAATAAACACAATTTTAGCCCGAATAAAAATTCAAAAATTCTACATGAAATCAGACAAAAGAATAACACGAAGTTAGATTTCATGGAAGTTAACAAAATAAATAAATACAACAATAATATCATTTCATCAATCTCTCATTTCCCGATGATGATTCACTTCACGAATACTTTAGCATTTGTTCCTTGCCAACTTGAACTCTGCGAACATTTTTTCACTCTAGAGTCACTCTTCTTCGCTCCAAAATGAAATGGAACGCCATCTACATTTACCACTTCCTGTATAATATGTTTCTAAGGTTCAATGTCAAATGTCACTCTTGTCATTGTCAACGACAACATCCGTTTCCTTCTTCACTTCAACATTGACTTCCATGAAACGATGTGGAATTCAATACTAAAATAATGAATTACATCAATTTATAACATTTGAGTGTTTTTTAAGAAATATTTTAACATGTTATATGTACCAAAGGTTTTTACCTATTTTATACAAACTGGAAACTGTTTCAATCGACTTCTTGTAAACCTGACGAGTAAGTTACCACCAATTTTAATCTTTCAAAATGTCAAAATATTTTATACAAGATTTCATGAGGTATCACTTACTTGCAGGTATCATATAGTCGAAAGCGCTCTGCTACGATTATAAAAATAAAAATAATTTTGCACGAAATACGAATTTCTTTCAAACCTACAACCTTTCTAACTACACTTACTCTACATTCCAGTGTAGTTCACCTACTGGTGATGATAACTTAGTTATCGATATATGCAAATAGGTGTGAAGTGAGTTGGTGTGGTGAAGGGGTTAGTGGGGCAATTTTTATGGTGTGACTCCAATCCCCGCGAATCGAATACCAGAAGGAAGAAGCCATCGAAGTACCGCTGGCCCACAATTCATGTCAATAAAATACATTTTTGAAAATATGAATAACCTAACGAAGCTCTGGATAGAAAACTGACCCCTAAAATTAACTTCTCACCAAATTTTCGTAAATATCAAGAAAACAAAAAACTTCCTAGCAACTGCTGTCAGTGTTAAATCAATTATTGAACAAAAAGCATAGGTTCATTCAGATAGGTTGAATAGAATTGGACAATTGAAGACTATTTGATCCTCCCAAATCTGATCGCCCTATCCCCCCAAGACTGGTCGCTCTTCACCTCCACGACTGGTCGCTCTGTTCCCCAACGTTATCCTTTCATTGAAAATTAAACACTCAATTGGTCATGAGAAAATTAGCTCCTGAACAGGGGTGAAGATGACTAATAAAGCAATGGCGCCAAGTCCAACCCAGCTATCGAAATCGGAGTATACAGTAAGAATCTAAGAGCATGATACCTTGTCCAACCTCGCAACTCCACCCCTTACTCCCAGATGAAAGTTTCTGATATATGATTTAGCGCGAGAGAGCTGATTAGGTGGCTTCCAACAACAAAAGATCGGAAATTATATAAGATGGCCAGATGAACTAGGGAGTCCTGAGCTTCAACAGGATTGGAAGCTGGTTTGGAACTGCGGACAAGCCTGTAGCTTTTTGTGGAAGGAACCGACCAAGGTGGTCGTCATGGAAGGAGCCGTTGAACATATTCTCTGGGATAAGAACTGATATGTGGCATTGACGAAAATATTGCCAAAGGCATAATCTCTGAATGGAAGGGAGGTGAGCTTTCACGCATTGGGGGAATTTTATCCAGTTAAAATATTCAGTTATCATTTTCTAGTTGGGATATGAGAGTGGGAAGTATCAATAAACGTGTTTTCAAAGAATTGTAGGATAATGAGGCTTCAATAAATTGTCGATGCTCGGTTTGGAATGAACGGTTCCATTGCTGGAATGCTGGGAATTAATGGTTTATCCATTAGTTCAAATCTTTCCTTGGAACTACCATTTTATTTGTCAGCGTTCACCATATAACATTTCGATATCAACCCCAAAAAATTAAAACCGATGGCGTATAGAAGCATTGACCCACATGAAGTTCCCGATTTCTTGGAGGTAAATAGTTGACCATTGTTTTTGGCACATATTCTATCATTTTCGTCTACTAAATGTTATTCCAGACGAAAAAATGCTTGTATATCAATTGATTGAAAAAAGTTCATTCTTTTTGATTTCATGGAATTCCCTAGTTTGAATTTATGTTGTTTCGTTTCAGTATCAAATATTTCAACAAGTATTGCAGATCGTCTCCATGTTCCATCCCAGAGTGGTATAGCCTTTGCTTCTGACAGACACCCAAAATTCCAACATTTGAAGCAACCTCAGTGAATAAGTGTAGAGCGTCATGCTTCATGGAGTAATTGGTTGATTCGTTCATTGGTCAAAGTTTTTGACTTGTATTCTCCTGAGATACAAAGAGAAACACCTCGACAATTTATTCCTTGAATTGAATCAATGTTTCTATACCTAACTAATACCATTAGTAATTTTTCTTCAATATTAGTGAAAAAAAGTATGAAGACCATTGATTTTCGCAAGAAAATAATTTCTTGAAATGATCGGGATACAAATAATTAAATTATTCACATAATGGTTATATAGACATGTGATGATCATGAAACACCAATGTTCCAATATGACTCATGAGTAAATTTGAAGAATATTATGAAAAACATATTTTATTTTGACACATAATTCATAATTTCAGCTTACTGAGAAACGTGCATTCCTCTCTGTCTTCTCGAATTAGATCTAGCGATGGAGTATTATAATGGGCTACAGGATTGCTTCGTGTTTTCGGTTTGGTTGTTTTCGGAGTTGAGTTATTATTAGTATTTGGTTTGACTAATTATACGTTATTTATAATTTCAAATTCCTTTGTATTTTATTGGAATCTGTTGAAAAGGAAATTTTAGTGAAAAAACAGTCACCAAATACATGAGAACCAGACAATGAATAAATCGAGCACTAATACTTTCAACGAAATAGAGATAAATTTTTCAACATTCTTATTTTCGTTTTCTCAAGCAAACAGCTACTGTGATGACGTTTTGATGATGAACAGGTACACTCTATATTATCTACAGAAGATCTTGAATTCCATCCTTCATTCCATATCTCTCTATCTTTAAGCACATTCTGATACCGAAACAATCTTTCTCCAGTTGTGCACTTGCAAATTTTCTCCACTCGGCTCAGAACAGACCAATACATTTTGATCTGCTGAAATATTAGGCATTATGATATAACGGGAATTTCCAGGAATCTGTGTACTTTTAACAATGCTGAATCAACGGGTTTATTGTGCACCATGAAATTTCGAAGGTACGTACAGAAAAAAATTCATTGAATTTCTACGGCATCATAAATCAGTTCTTTTTTAACGGACGAAACCAAAAAGGAGAAGTTCTCCAGTTGACGCGTATATTTTTTTTCATTTGTATGATGACGCATTACTTTTTACTGAGACGTCCGATTCCGATAATTCTTTTCTCAGTGGATAGGGTGTACTCCAAAGTTGATCCCATTTGAATTTAAAAGATGAAATCTACCCCTAAGAGTAGCATAATTTGGGATATTGATCACTCACCCTCTGAATTCTGGTCCGTTGACCGATTCTATCAAGCATAACATCGTACTGGGTTCTTCGATTTGGATTATCCTTCATTTTTTGAAAAAGGTATACCTCAGAGTTGATCATATTCGTACTTCGAATGGAATTATCCACCCTTACGGGTAGAAAAATGGGGAATACTTGATTTTTCACTTTTTCACTGATATGTAGTTGACAATGACAGATCGCTACTTATTTCTGATCTCCCACATCCGTCACAATCATTGAACTCTATGAGGGGATTGCATGATATACAAAGTAATGAAATAAACTAACCAGAACAACAAGAATAATTTATATTATAACAAATAGTAAAAGTAGATAATCATATCATTTAACTGGTAATAGTTGAAGTTAGGTGGGTAAGTAGGTATTTTGGAAGTAATCAAAAAACAAGTAGGTAGTAATTCGTAGATTTCAGCCACAAAAAATCGAAAAATAAAAACTTTTTAACAAAAAATTAAACCGACCAAATACGGAACTGAAAAGTAAAAAATGAAATGAACCTTCTCAGTCTCAATAACTAAGCTGCTAAACTAATGTGGGTATCTGATTTTGAGTCGGCGCCAAACGAACAATCAACGAAGATCATTAAATTACTCCAAAAAAATTATAAGAATGTCAGCGCGCAACTCGATGCCATCATTTTACGCCTTAACTAATTCATTTGCTAGTTTGTTTGACGCCGTCTCAAAATTAGTTACTTACATTAGTTATTGAGACTGAGAAGGTTTATTACACGCTTCATATTAGCTTCACTTGTATGTTTGTTTGTTTGTTTGTAACCGACTCCTTTGGGCGCGATTTTGACCCACTTCCAGACGTCCGAATGATTCGAAATTTGGCAGGTGTACATAATTCCAGTGACAATGCATTAGGAAATTTTTGTGTGAAGAGAAAACAAAATGGCGGCTCCAATATGGCGTACGAGTCTTGTGGTTATGGTCTCATTCGCTTCAAAATTGGTATCCGAGGGTTTTTGTGGTCGGAGATTAGGATTCTTTTGTCAAAATTCAAAAATTCAGGATGGCGGCTCCAATATGGTGGACGAGTCTTGTGGTTATGGTCTGATTCGCTTCAAAATTGGTATGTGAGGGTTTTTGGGGTCGAATTAGATTCTTTTGTAAAATTGAAAAATTCGCATGGCGGCTCCAAAATGGTGGACGAGTTTTGTGATTTGTCATTCTTCAAAATTGGTATGGGGTTTTTGGGTCGGAATAGATTCTTGTAAAATTAAAATTCAGATGGCGGCTCAAAATGGTGGCGACCAAGTTTTGTGATTATGGTCTGATTCTATTCAAAATTGGTATGTGGGGGTTTTTGGGGTCGAATATTATGATTCTTTTGTGAAAATCGCAAAATTCGGAATGGCGGTTCCAAAATGGCGGCCGAGTTTTGTGATTATGGTCTGATTCTATTCAAAATTGGTATGTGGGGGGTTTGTGGGGTCGTAGATGATGATTACCTAATTTGATAAGATTATTCCATTTTTTTATTTGCAAAACAATAAAAATAATAGTTTAAAAAAACTAAAAAAACACGCTTTTATAAATAAACCACACTAAAAAGTAGGGAATAAATAATAGTTTGAAAAAACTAAAAAACACGCTTTTATAGACAACCAGACTGAAAAAATAGAAAATAAGAAAAAAAATTATTTTATTTCAAAAAGGCGTGGGGTGCATGGTATCAATGATTATATAGTTCATCACACACCGAGGCGATACCATGCACCCCACGCCTTTTTAAAATGAAATAATTTTTTTTCTTATTTTCTATTTTTTTTTTGTCTGGTTTTCTATAAAAGCGTGTTTTTTAGTTTTTTTAAACCATTATTTATTTTATTTTTTACTTTTCAGTTCCGTATTTCGTCGGTTTAATTTTTTGGTGAAAAGTTTTTATTCAGAATATTCACGTCTACGACCCTTCAGAAAACTCAGTGGTTCATCAATTACTGGAACGAAATTTCCACTGTATTTATCTGGAAGTTGTTGAACATCTCCATCGTGAAAGGAAAACATTCTCAATTGAATATTGAATAGAAATATTTTTCTGTGAATTGAAGAATCCACGATAAAATTGAAGGACTTTTTTGTGAATGTCTAACAGGAAATATTTATTTCTCTGGCTGAAGCCACGCTGGGCATTGAACTACATCTCTCAGATATTCTGGGAAGTCCGTAACTCGAAAGAAAAACATGAGAATGAAATTTTGCATTTTCATTCAGATAGTTATTTGATTCCTTTCCACTCTTAATTGAGAACTCATTTAGATAATTGAGGCGGAAAACAATGTTTTTCGAAAGAGAGTTCTCACCAGGAATCATATGTAACAATGATGCAAGAGAGGCATCGCATTCACTGGGTCTTTTGTCGACGAAAATATTTCACGATTTCGGCAGAAATGGGAAACACATTTTCTAGAAGCAATCTCACTTCGCAAAGATGGAAAAAAATTTGAAACTTTTTTTTTGGAGAGACACTTTGAAATTAGTGTTTTTCTGACTCTAAAATGTAATCGGGTATGATAAATTGATTTGTTTGGAAATATGAACAGGATGTTCATAAAATCACATGTGGAATCATCTGCGACTGAAAGATAAACTTCAAGATAACCTCTTGTGGGGTATTCATGTTGAGGATATCTTGAACGATGGAAGATAGTGACCAAAGTTCATCATCCAGTCGCATCTGTTCGTATTTTCGAACAAATTAATCCACATCATAATCCATTACAGTATATCTGACAGAATTATCAGCATTTCCTACGGGCGGGATGCACTTGTCATTTTCAGTTACTCTAGATAGCAGATCATATGTTTCCAAATAAACCAAGAGCGCTTCATCGTCTCATCCAGAGCGACGCAGACGGTGCCACAAAATGCCAACAATAAATAGTACAAAAATTATCATTTCCAAGAAATTGAAGTCAATAAGACTCCGGTAGTCATTTCAACTTCGTGGAATGGAAGTGCGTATTGAATAGATAGCGAACATGTTTGGAAAATCAGATGATTTTTTTCCGTAAGTCGCCCTTAGATTTCAATAATTCATATCAAGTTGAATGGACAAATACTAACTCCCAAACATTTGTTCACAAGAACCAATTATTATCATTTTGGAATCGCAATTCTTTTAATCTAGCCAATGATGTTTTTATCCTATTTTTTGCATGGATGATACTTGATACCTACAGAAAACAAGTTCCCTAATAACGGGTTGGAACCAACTAGGTCATTCCAATGGGTGCTGAATCTGAAGAATATAGCCTGAATCATAACGCTCAATTAAAAATGTTATGGTGATATATTTCATATTTCGCAGTATGGAATATTGAAGCCATTAGCTGTTTGGTAGACGTTTCTCAGTTATCTCGCCTACATATGTTCGCAAAAGATGAAAAATATATTTTTCCTTCACTTCTATATTTTTTTTAACATATTTGTTATCTTACTCGGAAGTTTTTGAAATAAATCTCTTCGAAAAATGTTCAGCTGCCTGAACCACTCATTCGAAGTATACATGAATTTCAATATATATCTTTCGGTTCTCATTCGGACATTCGCAGACTCCATATAGAACAATAATAATAATGGATTTGACAATAATTCTCAAAACAGAATGATACGCCGGCCTATCAGTGCCGATTTTATAGATACCTTTGCCTTATGCTTGGCACAGCACACATATCTTCGTCATTGCAGCGTCAGAGGCCATTTTTCATCATTTGTATTCCTGATCCTGAGGGTACAAATGCTATTGAAACGCTCAATTTAAAAAATGCGGTCCTCTAATATGCTTTGCGTTAGTTTCGGAACACATTTTATTCCAATGCCTCAGTTCCTAAGAGGGCTCCAAAGCCAAATTAATAACAACATATAAAACACCACTATCTATTCTAAGCCGAATATATTTTCAATCAATCACGCAAGCAATTGATCCTAAACGATTATATTATACTAGAATTAATGTCAAGATGAATTGAAAATCAATTAGAAAGGAATATTCTCCGGACAATTGAATTTCTACTAGAAAATTGCAAAATTACATTCGGAAAATAATTACATTTATATATAGAATTGTTCTCCAATATACCATGTTTGAATGGTTGGACGTATTTTTCGTTTTGTTACCGGAATGCCATGAATAGACAATATTCACCTGAAGAGGATTGCAAATACAAGCGATCGAGATTTTCAAAACGAGAGTAATCAAAATACTTGTCAGATTTCCGACTGTGGTATCACATTGAGTTTATATAACGGAACTCCTATTTCGGATTGTTGCTGTAGTTTTTATGCATATTCTGTTATTTTTAGAGAGCTGCTTGTATGACATCCAGCAAGGTCATTTGGCAGGCAATGGAAATATCGATATACATGATTCGCCACCGACCAACCTTTACTTCTAAAATAATCATATTTATTTTCAGAATATCAACTGATTCACGGTATCAGACCCCGATATATTAGCACTTCACTCGGCTGTGAAATTTAAAGTCGAGTATTCCCTTTCCCACTGAATGATTTTCAAGCTACTTGGGTGGATGGAAAGTTCCGGAAGCAAAGTCGATTATACAGTGTATATACGAGAACATCAGATAATTCCACTAGGAGATTTGTAACTTGGTAAGGAAATGTAGTGTGTATTCTCGGTTGAACTATTTTCAGCCCTCATATATCATCCATTCAGCAGTTGGTTAGCAAATAGAAATGACTTTTAGTAATGCAGGGCAAAAACCCACTGAATCATCAATATTTTTTTTGGATCCCAATATTTCCATATCAGTTGCATAAACCTCAATTACTTGAACCCAGTAGAGATAAAAGTGGAAATTAGAATAGGAGCTTATTTATATTATATTCAAGAGGCTGTACCCTCACTTCTCTTGGTTGGGTCGTCGAAATGTACCAGAGTTGTTGAAACTTGAATTGAGATTCAGAGTTCGAGTCCGATTGTAGCATGAGAATCAAACATCAATCAGCTGACGATTTTGAATGTCGCGTCAATATTAGTAATATACTCCATACCTCCGGACGATTCTGAAGTTTTCTATAGAGTTTCTTATGGAAACATATCCATGAAACTACAACTGTGTCGAGGTGAATCCTGCCGAAGTATATTTTGATAACTAATAAACTAACGGGTTATCTACCATTTTCCCAATTATATATAACCGCTTGGCTATCTGGTTTGAATATTCATTAAACCCAGATAGCCAAGCGGTAAGATAGTGGCTCAACAAATATAAGTTCGTAAGTTCAAATCCAAATTCAACCAAATAAAATGCCTTTTTTCATTTTTAATAACAAAATAGGGTAAGAACCCCTGAAAGCGAAATAATTTTAAGCTGGTTCTTTATATAATTTTTCCGGAAACCTACAGAAGGACTTAACGCTAACAATTTTATATGAAACTCAACTAATTCAAATCGGTATCGGCTCAAATCCACATAATCATGCGGGAGGTGAGTAAACAGAAAAATAATTCTATTGAAAAATAAAGGCACAGCATATACCTTCTAAACCTGTTAATAGCAGCAGGGGTAGCTCCTTCGCCCCCCCATCCAGGAGGTCAAGCGAAGCTACGGGGTGTCACAAAACTTCCCAACCACAAATTCCTTTCCTTCGTTCCTTATTCTCACCAGGAAGGACCTACGGGTCAAGGGGCCGTCTGAATGATATCAAATTTGTGAGTATATGATGAGGGGAATTTCCAGAATCCGTTAGCCGGAAGAGGAGTAAAGTTTTTTTTCTTTTTCTTGTAGGAATAGAGGAGACGTTGTGTTCTCATCATATATAGGGATATATTTCTGATAAGTATAACGTTGTGACCTCCAACAGCGTTGCCACATTTCAAAGGACAGAACGTGAAGTGGGTCTCCATTATAAAAAAATCTTATATTACATTTCGCGCGTACTGAAGCAGAATGAAGGTTAAGAGTGATAGATTGCTATTCTGGGAATATTTGAAGTGAGTATTCGATCAACCTGAACGGTTTGTTCTTACAATTCGAATTAGCAGTATCTGAGAACAATATTCGGGTTTCAATGAAATATTAAGAACTAACGGAGAGTTTCGGTGTATTGAATTACATTACTCAGGTTTAATTATAATTCAGTGTAGATTTTTTTAAATACCCGCAAAACATTTTTCATTTGGAATCCCGATCATTTTATTCAGTTCATAGTTTTCAGGCAATTTCTGAAATGATTTCGTGAAAAATATTAACCTCAAATCAATACTAGGGCTCCTTCATTTGACAAATTATTTACCAATTGATTGAATGTTGTAGCGGTCGTAATATATGATTCCGCTCCTTCGATTTGATATATGAATTAACAAAGGTAAAATGTTGTTTGATTACTACACTTATTTTTAACTTCATCATTGCAATTCATCAACGAATATCCTTGCAGATCCGAAATGTTGTTGTGAAAAATACGATTTCAGAGATCGTGGTATTTGAATGGGATAGCACAATAAAAGCGGCTACAAAGACTGGGATTTCAGAAACGGTTAGAGATACAGTACGGATTATATCTGGGCAAAATTGCAGAATTACTTGCTGAATAAAATGGCCGATAATTATTTGCGGTACATATTTTTGGTTTGTTACTATAACTTCATCAGAGTTTTGATTTTTTCATGGAGACATACATTTTCATAACAATTTTCAGTAGCCCTTTTATTCCTTTGGAGTTTTCCGACGTTACTTTCCATACCATATATCATCATGGTTGATTCAATAAAATATTGTACTGTTCTCTCCAGAATATGGTTGATCACTAGATCTAGAGAGCAGTTACTTCTTAATTAAAAATTAAGAATTGGGTGGTGATATTAAATTCTCCGATTCGATTACTCCACCATGGATCACGTAGGTGGATGCAGGAATAAAATTCTCATAAAATTGTCCTTGTGATATGATGCGAATGTGTAACAGCATGTATATTCTGAAATACTTTTATCCAAATGAAAGTGTCGAAAATTTTGCACCGATATTTTTTTTCAATTTTAGGAGGTAACAACTGGCTTATAAGTCAGTCATGTATGGCCTACTTATTTTTTCTGTAGATATTAGAGTTCTTGAAGTTGAAAAGAATTTTTCTAAGTGAAACATTTTCACCCCTGCAACACAACGTTATATGGGATATTCAGGGGATTCCGAAAACTTCATATGAGATTCCGCACAAATAGGTACATTTGAACCAATAACAGATTGAAAAACAAAAATATTCATCAAAAACATTATGGTTGTTAATCATACAGTTATCGATATGTAGTAAAATTATTATTATCCTGACTTGGCACGACTTTATATATTTCTTTCGATGTCAAAAACTATGGAAAAACTAAAATGATGGATTTTACAAGTGGTGGTGGTGAAATTTTTTTATGAAAAGCTCTCAACTATCACAAAAAGAACATTTCTTCATAACTATATCATGAATTTACAAAAATTCCTTTGAAGTGTGAGTTCTTGTATTTTTATTCTAATACACAGATAGAAAAAACATGTGGAAACTGTCCGTTCTCTGATATATCACCGATAAACACCTGCTTTATATTAACTCGACCTGAAAATTTGTATGAAATCATCTCTTGTAACCCATTTTCCATTCACTTGTGGACGTCGAATTGAGTTGAAATATCGTATACGTTCAGAAAACCAAAAATAATAATCAATTATCGTTTCACGTGTTCAAACAGAGTCGTTGGGAGTTATTCATAAGACCAATTATGAGGCTGAAAATGCCATGGAATGGAGGCTCAAAATACTCCAATATATGCCATTATCACAACATGTAAATAATAATTTTCATGTGACAACCCAAATGTAAATGAATGCCCGTGGTACTCGACCTTAATTGTTTCAAACTTTCGACTGCTAACTGTAAAGAGAGAGCAATCAAACAGGATATGAGGTAATGAACACCCCATGCTATTTTATGATTAGGTGTCTACATTGGGAAGATGTTTTCTCTTCTTGAAAGAAAATAATGTTTTCAAGTTATTTTGAACTATACTTTTTGTTTTGCTCATAAGTGAAAATGTGTACACATGTTAGAAATATCTCAATAATTTTTTTTTGTAAATATTTCCTGAACGCTATTGTCAAAATATAGGGAATTTCCTCATGCCCCTTTCAAAATATTCAGTGCATACAAATATTTTTTCATTTCGAAATTATTTTGCGAAGGAATGAATGTTCGCAATGAAAGTATACTTCGTTACCACTCCTCAGATGTGAAATATAAATTAACATAAAATGGCTGAACAAAATAAATGTATGTCATATTTTTTCGTAATATTTGAAGAGAACTTCAAATTTTTTATGTTTTTCTAAGCAGTTATCATTGCCATTTTTGAAGACCTACAAAACTTTCTTCTTGAGGACATCTTCACATTCATTTTTTCCAATATTTTTCTCATTAAAATTTTCAGTAGTACTTTCATTCGTGTATCGACACAAATTGCGATTTAGGTATTTCCGACGCTTTTCTTGATACGATATATCATTATGTTTGACCCAATGGAATATCACCTTGTTCTCTTCAGAATATGATCAAGATTGGTTTCACATAGGTAGATGCAGCAAAAAGAATAATTGTACAAGTTGTTGAAAAAAATAGTATTTGGAAGAAAAAAAAAACGAGTGTGCTTTAGACCACACGACTGAAGTGAAACTTCTTTAGCTCTATCTTTACGTATGTATATATACATGTTCATATATGTATGATAATTACATGTATATACATAAACATATATTAATTTCCTAATAACTTATAATTTCATCATTTTAGTTTGGTAAAATCAGTAAATTATTATTAGAGTCATGAATTATTATATTTTTTTTTTACCCAACTCCAATAATTTGTCCCGGTTTTTGTGCATGATCTATAGTGGATTTTCATCATCAACTTCCATTTGTCATGTTCAATCACGATGTCACCAATTATTTGTAACGGTGAACCTCTACAATCAAATAAGTATTTTATTATTTACGTATTAGTTAAATTTGATGTTATTCTATTTTAAAAATTTGCTGCAGTAAATTGTAGAAAAGCGAGGACAGAATACGGAAGAGTTACAAGGAGAAAGAGAGAGAGAGACAAGAAAAGGACAGAGAATCAAACGCGCCCCAATGTCGAGAGTAGAATGCCGCGTATTAGTAGAGGGAGAAAATAGACAAGGAAAAAGGAATGCTGCATATGACGCTACGACGCCAGCAACTAGTATGAAATACGCACTCACCTCTGTCGAGACCGTTCGCCTCGCCCGATCACACTTTTCATAAATTCGTAACGCTCTCGTCACGCATTCACCATCTTTCTCCCCAAGTCAAGCGTGCGTCGAGACCGTTCGCCTCGCCCGATCACACTTAGCGTAACGCTCTCGTCACGCATTCACCAGCTCACTCCCCAAGTCAAGCGTGCTTAAAGAAGTTTCACTTAAAAAAAGTTGAGGAGTACCCAATAAAACAAAATATCTATTTTGAAATTTGGAAAAATTTCGTTTGTCTTTGAATGGGATAATGAAGAAGTACTTTCCTTTTCTGCAATCTCCAATAATAGGCTCGCAAAAATTTGGAAAACAAAAAAAAACTTATTTTTTGGCAACTGAACCTTATATGAATGCGTCAGTAAGCCAGTAATGTATGGTCGGAATCATTTCTTCTGTAGATAAGTGAATCGTTCTCAACTACGGAAACGGAGGACCCAACATAATATGAGGTGACAACGACTGGGAGTTTTCGTTTTTGAACTTCAAATGATTCTTGATCATTTGGCCTAATTGAAATAACTCTATACAGGTTCTCACTGAAAGAGGTAGGTACATGAACTTCAACTATACTAATAATAGAACATGTACAGAACAAAGTTATTTCCCAAATACATTCGGGTTATGAATTCTATAGGGATATATATCAACTGAAATGAATAACAAACATTTCGTATGATTTTTGTTTTTCGTCTCATGCAAACTCGCTTGATCTCAACAAAAATTAATGTAAAGGGGTTTCTAGGGTCGCCGAATACAAATTCGTGATTTTTCTTTCAAAAGCAAAATGACTGACTCAAACGGCTTTTAGAATTTTTTATTGAAGTTTAACTTCTTTACGCACGCTTCACTTGGGGAGTAAGCTGGTGAATGCGTGACGAGAGCGTTACGAAAAGTGTGATCGTGCGAGACGAACGGTCTCGACGCACGCTTGACTTGGGCGGTAAGCTGGTGAATGCGTGATGAGAGCGTTACGAAAAGTGTGATTGGGCGAGGCGAACGGTCTCGACAAAGGTCAGTGCGTAATTCATACTAGTTGCTGGCGTCGTAGCGTCATATGCAGCGTTCTCTGTCCTTTTCGTGTCTCTCTCTCTCTTTCTCCTTGTTACTCTTTCGTATTTCGGCCTCAAGATTCTACAATTTACTTCTGAAATTTTTGAAATAGGATAACATAAAATTCAACTAATACGTAAATAATAAAATACTTATTAATTGTAGAGGTTCATCATTACAAATAATTGGTGACATTGTGATTGAACATGACGATAATCGAATGGAAATCCCACTATAGATCATGTACAAAAACCGAGACAACCCGAGTCAAACCGAGTCAGGTGAATTATTTTTTATTTTATTTTCATAATCATTCATGACTCTAATAATAATTCACTAAATTTACCAAATTAAAATGATGAAATTATAGGTTATTAGAGAATTAATATAGGTATATGTATATACATGTATATATTAAACATATATACATACATAAACATATATATATTGTTATATTAGGAAATGTTATAAAGTAATTGAACTTATAATTATCATTATTATTATTATTAGGTATTTCAGTTATCGTCGTTAATGCTATGTTGTTTTGCAGTTTTCTTCACCTTTTTACTATCATAGAATCTCATACTATGCTCTAAGTGGTGCATATGTATCAAGAGGGCAGTCCTGAAGTAGTTCTATTATCAGAAGTATGTGACCAACGAAATATCTAATGAAAATCCACAATCAAATCATGTCAAAATTCAAATTCATAGAAAACATTGAATTTGAAGTAAGATCAACTGATATATAAGTTTTGAACATCCTGCCTGACAATTCACATCAACAGAAAACCCACCAATGGGATATCGAAAGAGTATGTGTGGGAAAAGTGATGATATATGGAAGATGTAATAGCAGAAATTATAAAAATATAACTTTATACGAATTTGTAAATAGTATGTGAGATTAAGAATTAGCTTTCATTCATAAAATCATTAGTAGTAACAATAACAAATAAGTAGGTGTGAAGTGACACAAAATTCAAAAATCTGTGACAAAATGAAAAAAGATGTGTGTTGCCATGAGAGAGGATAACAAGTTTGGGAGAGATTGAAAAAAGTTACAAAAAGGAAGCCACGTACTAAAATTGAAAAGAGATATTGAATGACAATTCGAGAAAAAACTGGTTGAAAGACTCCCGAACGAGAGAAATTCCTAAAAGGCACAACTGGGAGACATAAGTTATCAAAAATTTTCATTTACCTGGTATAGAAGAGAAATCCATGGAAGAACGCACACAAGCTATCATTGCAATCCCAAAAGTACGTCCACGGGGCTGGAAACATCACGTGAAAAGGAGCAACAAGGTATTCTAATCACCGAACTCACCAAAGTGCAACTTTTCGTATATTTATCCAATAACTTTGAGTGTCTGATCCACTGTTCACATTGTTCTGGCTGAACATCCATCAAAATTGCATCCCAAAGGACTGACCATAATTTTGAATATTCTTCCCAATAATAATCATCACTTATATTCAAATTGCACCATTTCATATTATTGTTTCTTTTTAGTATCAGGTATTTATCGCAGAGTACGGCAGTTTTAATGGTTTAAGCTGAATAAAAACAACCTTTTTTATTATTTTCTGCCATCTGTGTTTTATCTAACCATACTTTTCTCCCACTGAACAGCATTTCTTATTGAATCGTTAGTGCCAAGTCGGCAATACAGATCACAGGACCGATTGCTGAGATGGAGCTGACTCATGTTCATAGGCGTACCTGACTGAGCTGGGATAGGATTAAAAAAAAGGTTCAAGAGGAGAATGGTGAGATAACATAGCCGGAGTTTTCATTTGTTATGATAGGGATTCAGGAACTAAAATCTGTGGGAAAAATTCAAAAAAATATATATAAATTTAAAATCAATAACCAACCAATCATAACAATTGTCGCCCAACGCGGAGCGAAATAACGTGGGACTCGATATATAAGAGAAAACAAAAAGGAAGAAATTATGATAATGTAATAAGTATCACTGTTAACAACTACGTTTGCCAATAACAACATTGTTATAATTATAACAATTGGCGCCCAACGCGGAGCCGAATTGCCAAAACAAGAATTGGAAGCAAATTAAAATTGAAAACATAAATATTTTTCTAAATCAAAAATATTTATACAGGAAAAATAAAAAGTTGACATTTTAGATATTTTGCATCGACATATTTGTATAAGTGTAGATAAAATGGATTTTTTGACAGAAAGGAGCGCGAAAATTTTGAAATTTTCTTTAATAAAATGATGGAGTTAATGAAAGAAATGAAAAATGACATGAGAGAAATGGAAAATGAAATGAGAGAAAGTACAGAGGGAATATGTAGATCATTTGAAACAAGTAGTGAGCAAAATAAAATTTAGGGAGTGGTTATACAAGTCAGATGCAGGTGTTCCCTTTCTTGAACCCACCTCTCGCATTCGAATACAGTGTCTTTATATACTATAACTGTATCATCTGCGAAGCTTGTGATCTTTTCATGCTCCTCTAATAAGAAAAGATTGTTGAGATATATAGTAAATAGCACTGGCCCCAACACCGTACCTTGAGGTATACCACACGTGATTTCTCTTTCATAACTCACAATGTTTTTTATTTGAACTTTTCGTTTTCGGTTTGTGAGGTAACTCTTGAGAAAGTCGTGGGTCCTACCCCTGAGCCCCAGGTCTTCTAGTTTTTCGAGAAGAAGAAGGTGGTCTACGGTGTCGGAGGCCTTTTCTAGATCCAACAAAACCCCAATGGTTGGTAGACTTTTATCAATACCATCATAAATGTCGTTCGTTACTGTACTGATTGCGTCTTGGGTTGATCTTTTTTCACGAAAGCCAAATTGGGAATTTGATAATAGGTTGTGTTCATTCTTTTTTTAATAACTTTTTCAAAGATCTTCGCCAGAGAAGTTATTAGTGAGATGGGTCTATAATTTGTAACTTAACTTTTTCCTCCACTTTTGTGAATAGGTGTAACGATGGATAACTTGAAAGAACTTGGAAAGTGCCCTTTTTCTAATGAGATATTAATTATTACTGATAACGGATTTATGATGTAATCCGCACTAATATTCAACGTTACTGTTGTAATTCCATCATGACCAGGGGCTTTCTTTTTTTTTCAATTGTTTAATTATGTTTTTCAGTTCCGTCGGGTTGGTTAGTGAGAGAAAAATGGAGTTACAACTGGTCACCTTTTTTTCAGTGTAATTTTTTTGTTTCGCGATTCTACTGGCTAATTCTTTTCCTACGTTCGTGAAAAACTCATTAAAGTCTCTGCTATTTCAACAGGTTTGTTTGTTATTTTTCTATCTTAATTTTTTATTTCATTCAAGATATATTGATGTATTTTTCTCACTTTCTACCCTTTTTTTATAATAATTGATTTCTGCATTTCTCATAAGTTCGTCAAGCGATTTTTTGTGATCTAAATATTCTTTCTTCAGTGTTTCATTCGTCTCATTTCTTTTCCACTTTCGATACCAACTGTGTTTTTTATTTACTGACCTCACTAATGATTTGGTGATCCATTTTTTTCGTCTTTTTATTATTTTTCACTGTTATAGTTTTTTTCGAGGAATCTATGCTTTTTTGGATTAACTCAATGAATTTGTCTGTGGCAACATCTAAATTTTCCTCGTATAGTACTTCAACCCAGTTTATTTCTCGGGTGTTTTCCACAAGCGGTTTTTTATCATTTATAATGGAATGTTTTCTGGAATTTGGTGGACGTTTATTATGTTTTTTATCAAGTTTTATTTGAATTAGTGTGGTGAAGTGATCACTAATAGATGTTGCTATAGTAACTGGCAGGACATTTTCGTATATGTTTGACTTTGAGTGTATAAATATATGGTCTAGACATGTACTTGAGTTTTTTTTAATCCTAGTTGGGGTATTGATTGCTGATAGGAAACCGTATTCACTAAGGGTGTTTATATACGATAGAGATTCTTCAGTGTCCTTTAACAGGTCTATATTAATATCCCCCACGAATGAATTATAATCATATGGCTCGTTTTGTGTTGCAAGAATATTATCCAATTGTTCTATGAAAGTGTTAACATCACTAGCTGGTGATCTATAAAACGCTTTTATTCTGAGTAATTAACTGCCATTCAAAGGCGATTCATACACCTCGGACATAACAAATACAACTATTCCGTCATTTTGATTGAAACAACCATTGTTGTATAGAGCTTTATAACCGTCAATTTTGTATACAGAGATGGCAGGGATAGTTCTTGTCTCAGTGAGGACTATACAATCAAATGTCGTTTCTCAGCTTTCCATAAATACAATAAATTCATTCAGATTACAGCCTATGCTACATATATTATTGTGAATGATTTTTAAATTCATATTTTCATTATTAATTGCTACTATTGTTTTCGTCTCATCTGCTGTTGATAGTTGAAAAGTCTTAATCTTTTCAATTTCAAAGATGATAGTAACAATTTATTGGAAAAATATGATAAACAAAATATAAAAATGAATTATGATCACAAAAATAATGAGTTCAAGGACAAAATAAACATGACTTATCAGAATTTTCAGATGCAAAAGGGACAAATAGATGATAAAGTAATAAAAGTTAAAAAATATATGACAGAAACATGGTGAAAATGAATCTTGAGTTGCAAAAAGGGAACATAAATGATAAAATAATATTAATGAAAGTCAATGACATTTACAGGGATAATAAAAATTTTAAAATGAAAAAAGGGAACAAAAATAATAAAATAATAATAAGGGAAATGAATGTCATGAATATGACTAATATGATTTTTGAAATGAATGAAGTAATACAAACAATGAAATGATAATAATGAATGTTAGTATGTCAAATATAAAATTGGGTAAGGATTTAAAAAAAAAAAAAAAAATTTAAAAAAAAATTATGGTTAAAAAAATACAATTGAAATTAAATAAAAATTAGAAAAAATTTACTTAAAGAAAAAATACATCAATAAGATTAAATACTAGTGGAAACAAATCAACAAATGAATTGAAAATTGGAGAAAGAAAATAATGATATTGAACAACAATCAATGATACTGAAAATTGAAGAATTTGATATAATGATTGGTACAGATCAGATAGAAAAAGTAAAGACCAAAATATATTATGCAGGAAAAATATAGAAACGGATAGTAAATGATATGAATTTTGAACAAAAATGAAAAGAATTTGTAATGCATGTGAGAATGAAGGTGGAAATGATAAAAATAATAATATGAAGAAGTATATTATAGAAATATAATGATGATATATAATAATGAGGTATATTAATAATTAAAATGAATGTATTAATGAATTATAAATGAATATAATAAGTGATGATGTATGAATAAAGAATAGCGGAAGAGTATATGCACAAAATGAAAGTAAATATAGTTAGAGATTCAAATTAATAAAATATCCAATTCAGTATGAATACAAAGAACAACTGAAGGAAAAGATAGGAAAAATAATAAAACAGAGTATAATTGAAAGGATACCAGTAATTATAAAATCAATGAATATTGAAAAATATAGATATCAGTAAAAAAGTAATCATAAAATATAAATAAAATGTGATATATGATGATATCTTGAAAACATTTTTCTCTTGATTTGAAGAGAAGTCCGAAGTCAGGTTTTTCTGAAACAAAAGGATGTAACATGAGTAGTTGTAAATAATAAATCAATAGTCGAATTCAACCAGCAAGTATTGAAATATTGAATATGAATTTGGGGAATTTGTTATGTTAGGAAATGTTGTAAAATAATAAAACTTATAATTATCATCTTTATTATTAGGTATTTTAGTTATCGTGGTTAATGCTATGTTGTTTTGCAGTTTTTTTCACCTTTTTACTATTATAGAATCTTATACTATGCCCTAGTCGGTGCATATGTATCAAGAGGGCAGTACTGAAGTAGTTTTATTATCAAATGTATGTGACCAACGAAATATCTAATGAAAATCCGCAATTGAATCATGTCGAAATTCAAATTCATAGAAAACATTGAGTTTAAAGTGAGATCAACTGATATATAAGTTTCGAACATCCTGTATGACAATTAACATCAACAGGAAACCCACCAATGTGATATCGAAAGAGTTTGTGAGGGGGAAAGTGATGATATATGGAAGATGTAATAGCAGAAATTGTTAAAATATAATTTTATACGAATTTGTTAATAGTATGTGGAATTTAGATTCAGCTTTCATTCATAAAATCATTAGTATTCAGAATAACAAATAAGTAGGTAGGAAGTGAAACAAAACTCAAAAATATGTGAGAAAATGAAAGAAGATATGTGTTGCCGTGAGAGAGGATAACAAGTTTGGAAGAGATTGAAGAAAGTTACGAAAAGGAAGCCACGTACAAAATTTTGAAAAAGATATTTATAGACAATTCGGGAAAAAAACTTGGTAAAAGATCCCCGAACGAGAGAAATTCCTAAAAGGCACAACTGGGAGAAATGAGTTATCAAAAATTTCCACTTATCTGGTATGGAAGAGAAATCCAAGTACGTCCACGGGGCTGAAAGCATCACAGGAAAAGGAACAATAAGGTATTCTAATCACCGAACTCACCAAAGTGCAACTTTCCTATATTTATCCAATAACTTTGAGTGTCTGATCCACTGTTTACATTGTTTTGGCTGAACATTCATCAAAGTTCCATGCTAAAGGATTGACCATAATTTTAAATATTCTTCCTATTAATAATCATCACTTATATTCAAATTGCACCATTTCCTATTATTGTTTTTTTTAGTAAATTTTAATGGTTTCAGCTGAATAAAAAAACCTTTTTGATTATTCTCTCCAGTCTGTGTTTTATCTAACCACACTTTTCTCCCACTGAACAGCATTTCTTATCGAATCGTTAGTGCCAAATCGGCAATACAGATCACAGAACCGACTTCTGAGATGGAGCTGACTCATGTTCATAGGTGTACCTGAGAGAGCTGGGATAGGATAAAAAAAAGGTTCAAAAAAAGAATGGTGAGATAACATAGCCAGAGTTTTCAGAAATTAAAATCTGTGAAATAAATTCATAGAAATATATATAAATTTAAAATCAATAACCAACCAATCATAACAATTGTCTCTCAACGCAGAGCGAAATAACAAAAAGGGCGAAATTATGATAATGTAATGAGTATCACTGATAACAACAACGTTTGCCAATAACAACAATTGTTATTATCATAACAATATATACATACATATAGATGGAGCTGAAGGAGTGTTACTTCAGTCGTGTGGTCTGAAGCACACTCTTTCTTTTTATTTCAATAATTGATAACAAGGGGTTTTCAGGTCTCTAATTAAAAAATTCTTATCATTTAAAAAAAGATGATTGATCTAATATGATGGTCAGCTGAAAAAAAACTCGATTGATAATAACGAAAACTAGTGACCAGGGGTTTCACATGTCGCTGATTACAAATTCGCTATTTTTGAATCCAAATCAAAGTCGCATCATCTGTACCGTTCTGTATCCAACTCTTGAATATTTTGATTCAATAATGTTTTTCCAACATACAGAAGTTGACAATTACGTCCATGTTCTCGTCCAATTGAAAACATTCACAGTTATACATTGATGAATTCAAGCAATAATAATTATTCATGGCCTTAACAAATAATAAAAACGGAGAAATTTGTAAGGTTATGTTGATTAAAGGTGATGTTCATACCTTTTGGATTTTCCTCCATCAAGCACAATTGAAATGGCACAATTATTTTGAAAATTATTGACTCTCTACGAACAGATCAGTGATACCCAACTTCAGAGTTCCAGGTAGAAATTGCTTATTCATAGAGTATTTGCTGAGGATCAGTTGATAGATTATTATTCGTACAAGAAAAGCAACTGAAGATGGAAATATGGTAATGAGCCTAGAGAATTAAATAATCAGAAGGAAATACCGAAATCAACATTTTTGAATTGGGTAATCATAAACAAGGAATAAGTTTGATATCAGAAGACATTCAACCACGTGAATTTGGAATCTTTCCTGAAAAAACAACATTAATTATTATCGAGAATAGGATAAATCTGTTACGAATCCAAGAGAGATCACCATCCATCTACAGCCTGTTTCATGGTTTCCCTATCATCAGGACGGCCTGTGGTCTCTTTCAAATTCGTATCAGATATCTCGTAGAGTCAATACCTATCGGCAAGTACAAAAATGTGGAAAGCATCAAATTATAGATAGTGACACCTATAATCTGTGCGGTGAAGCTTAGACCTGTTATCGTGGAATTTTGATGACACGAAATTTCGTGCACATCAATAGGTCACCAACAGATGTCGGCATAGGCCAACCCACGACACCAATAGTCGTACTCCTAGTGCGTTCTGAGTAACGTAAAAACAAATAACGAGAATAAGAGAAATCTGTTACGAATCCAAGAGAGATCACCATCCGTCTACAGCCTGTTTCATGGTTTCCCAATCATTAGGACTCTTTCAAATTCGTATCAGATATCTTGTAGAGTTAATACCTATCGGCACGTACAAAAATGTGAAAAGCATCAAATTATAGATAGTGACACCTATATTCTGTGCGGTGCTTAGACCTGTTATCGTGGAATTTCGTGTCATCAAAATTCCACGATAACAGGTCTTAGCTTCACCGCACAGAATATAGGTGTCACTATCTATAATTTGATGCTTTTCATTAATTATTATCTTGTGAACCATGTACAATATCTTCGGAGCTTATAAGTCCGCTAAGATGAATACAATAAATGCCTGTAGATTTTTCAATGTTACTTGGATATCCGAAAATCAAGATTAGGCAATTTTCGTGACAAAAAAACGAGGAACATTTCTCATCTGCTACATGAAACAGCTGTTACAAAACCCATGGACTGAAACTTGAAGAATCCATCCACCAATCTTGATAATGAATTCATTCCACAGTGGCAGTAGAAAAATCATTCGCAACAAAAAAAAATTACTTAGGAGAAGATTTCGCTATGTTATATAATTGTGAAAAGATTGAGTTGGACAATATTTTGGAAGAAGGGTCACGTTTCCGCCACTTTAACTCGTTACACATCAAACTTACAAAAGAAGTGTTCATAAAAAATTGTAGGGAATTCAGTATTTCCCGAAGTAGTAGTGTATCATACGAGTTCGGTAACGCAGCGGCAGTGTGAATATTACACGAATCATTTCGAGTTAAATTCGATCCCCCATAACTCAAAAACTGACAGACCTGAAAATTATGCAAGTCTACTGAGGCCTCCTTGAACACCTAGAACCTCAGTTCTCAAGTAAGAATCTATTATCGTTCTTGGGTTATTGAGGTCTGAAAAGTATAATTTTCATCACTCACTGGTTCACTCTTCAGGAACCTAGGCCACTTCTGAGTGACTACGAAACTTGAAATTTCGCACCTGGGCAGATCGTCAGGCATATACAAAGGAAGAATTATGTGAACTTCATATCATGTCAGGATAAAATTGACCATGTCAAGACTGAGTTATAGACCACTTCTGGCTGGAACTTGAAATTTGGCATCAAGGCAAATCATTTGTCATACTTTTACAGAAGAAAGGATCGGAAAACTACGAATTATGTTGAATTTGGCCATGATATAACATACGGAATATAACGCGTCCAGACTCAGTTTCAGATGATGAAAAATGGATAAGTCTCCCTGCTCGATATGAGTTCCACAATATTCAGGAAAACCATTGACGATATTCATCTCTCAAACTCAGATTCAAGCCAAATTAGGGCTCGAGAAAGCTCTTAAGTGTAGTGCAACCGGCTGCAAACATTATACTGCAACTTTATCGATGAGAAAAAAATACAATGAATGGGCTATGCGCTCTTACATTTTCATCGTAAATGAAGAGAAATAAATTGGTAATAAAGAGGAAACACAGCATTGTAAACGTAATGAAAACATACAGGAAGTCATGTATTGATTGGAATATTGGAAAAAGTTTTTGATCTTTCAGTTTCGCACCAATATTGGCCCACGATGGATCTTCTGATTGAGCTTCATGAAGTGCAGAACTTTAACTAAGGAAGTTTCTCTATATGATTGACACACAATGAGAAAATATTCATAGATTGTTTGATTTTCAATGAATTCCTATACTCTCTACGCCCTCTACTACTTTTGTTTGAGTGATGATGTTCTAATCGGACATCATTGTATTTCTCTTGGAGTCAAAGTTAAACTCGATAAATAATTGTTGGTTATAATTTTTAGGAATGACTCTGAGATTGGAACACAAGTGGTTTTGCCTTCATCTTGTGTGCTTTTGTTCAATAGCTAAGTGTTTTTCTCCAGGAGGGTTCCGCATTTGAATTTTGGTTTGATGATATCTTCATGAAATTCTGTAGAAGAATCGAACCGAAAAAAAAACCATAGAAATATAATGAAGAGTTCAGAGACATATGAATAATTCTCTCACTTTTGATCGTAGAGTTTCAGGTTTGTACAAAAACAGGAATGCTGTTCGTGTTTTCCAATGATTATTTTTTGACATTTCTATGTTCATGATCTCCTTTCACTGTTACTCAAGTCAAGTGTAACCCGAAGGCTCTTACTCTCTGGACATCAAATAATTGGGCAACAGCCATTCACGAATTCATAATTTTGACTGGATAAGGACAAGAGACCGGTCTCTAGCACTTTCCGTGATGATGGTTCTCAAAGATGGCCGAGAAGAGACGTTTGAATCTGAATTTGGAAAAATGTTAATTTCTATGGAGGGTGCAGCTTTCACTACCCAGTATGGATTGGTAGGTAGAGTGCCTGGGACGTTTAAAGCGTTAGGGGTCGTCTATGTTATAATCAGTGGCTCATTTCACGAGGGGGTTCTCATGGGTTATTGCGCAATCGAAAATATTCCGGTTGCGGTCTCTGATAATACTCCTGATGGAAGGCAGGTTCAAGTCTTCGAGGATCCGATCGTTCCGCACATACTACGGAGCGTTCGTTATCATACGCAGGACTTTCATTTGCGCCCGTTCCAGGACGCGAATGCTAGTCTTGCAGGTTTGGCCTCAGGCGGCTGAGGCGTACAAAATGGCAGGTCTGAACATCATTTCATGAATCAGAACTTTGTTTTTCAGGGAGAGTTCACTCTTCCTGTTGATGAGTGGATATGATGTGCAGATCTTCTTTGCAATTTTGTCCTTAATAATTTTGACGTGTGGTTTCCAGGTGAGCCAACGATCCACCGTTACCCCCAGGTACTTGACTTTTTTTGACCATTCTATCTCCCCTCCAGAGACAGACACACCCCTCTCCGGGTTGTTTCTCTTACTTCCCATCGAAATTGCCTGCTTTTTGTCAGGATTCAACTTTATCTTCCACTCCAGGTACCACTGCTGGAGGTTGTTTAATGCATTTTGCAAGTGAACGACACCCATCAAGTGGTTGGCTGAAGAGGAAAGCAAAGCCGTATCGTCACCGAATAGGGATATCTTCACGTGTTCACTCCTTGGAATATCGGATGTATAGAAAGCTTATAATAATGGACACAACACTGCCCCCTGAGGAACGCCGGCCTCAATTTCTCTCGAACCCGAGAGGGAATTGCCAACCTTTATCTGAAATGTCCCACCCATGAGGAACGACTTGATCCACTTCACCAGGATCCGTGACAGGTGGAAGTCAATGAGTTTGGAAAGTAAGCCCTAATGCCAAACTCTATCAAAAGCTTCACTGATATCTAACAGTATTATATGGGCACTGTTGCTGACATTCAAAGATGTTATGGCGTCTCCCATCAGCCTCAGAACCTGAAGCTCAGTGGAATGAGCACGCCTAAAGCCGAACTGCTCATTCGGTAGGGCATTTATGTCCTCCACTTCATCGTCAAGCCTTTCTAGAACGACTTTCTCAGCCAACTTACTTGAACTGCAAAGCAGAATGATAGATCTTCAATTTTGCGGAAAGGTCGGATTTTGTCCTTTCTTTGGAATCATTACTACGATGGCATACTTCCCCCTTCGAGGGAATCTTTCAAGGCGTAGAGAATCATTGATAATATTTAGAAGTGACTGCACTTGGTTATCCGGAAAATACTCAATCACACGATTAGTAATTCCATCGTAACCAGGTGCTTTCTTAGGATGTAATCCTTCAATGTGTGCCTTGAGTTCATCTATCGAAGCCGAACGAATGACATCATGATTGGGTTCTCTTAGAGTACGACGAACCCGATCTTCCAGCGAAATTTCTCGATCCAGATCATCATTCGGATGCTCATTCAATCTAGATTGCCTTTCCATCGAGTCTGCGAAGGCTCGACTCAGGGTCATAGCACATACTGGCCTCACCATGAATAGGGGAAAATTTGATTTTTCTGTTTTTAAATTTCGATGAAGTTTCCAAAGTTGATCACTATTCTCTAAATTTCGAAGTGTTGTGCCAAATTTCTCATTCCTAAATTCTGATATGTTTTCTCTAACCCCTATTCAGTTCGTTAGCTCGGATTCTGTCTGCAGGGAACAGACCCCTTTGATAAGCCCTCTCTGCTCGATTTCGCTCACGAATGAGATCTTTGATATGTCGAGGAAATTCATCGTGAAACTTGGGAGCCGGTTCTCTGCGAGAGGAATCCTCCAAAGCATTTTTAATGGTGAGTTTGTAACGCGCTACGGCCTCATCCAACTCAACTGGAGAATCCATTCTCTTAGGAGCGCGGTAAGCTGTCTCCAGGAGTGAACTGAATCTTCCCTATTCCACTTTTGTACACAGATGATCTGTTTGGGGCGGTGGATCGCCCCCTAGTGATGGAATCACCGGGTTGTGATCAGATCCCGACTCGGAGAGAACGTGGATGTCCCAGTTCCAGGTGATGTTCCACGCCAGGGCAATGTCAAGTACGTCAGGTCTGAGGTGACCAAAATGCGTCGGCTCACCTGGAGCCAACACCTGGTATTCATACATGTCACAATGTTGCCACAGTCGCCTACCATTCATGTTCGTAACACGAGTCCATCGTGTATGCTTAGCGTTCAGATCCCCCATGACCAAAACAGGTTAATCTGTGTCCATCAAGAGTGTATCAAGCGCCTCAGGAAGTATTCGATTGTTCGGAGGATTGTAAGCACTGATCATACGCATAGGACGACTCCTCGTGTTGAAAACAATGACTTCTGTTTCTATACCATGGGTATCATCATCGGAAATGCCAAGCTGAACATGCGGATGGCAACGTTTTACCAAAACGGCAACGCCACCACCCGGACATCCAAGACGATCATTTCTAAGCATTTTGTAGTTGGGAACAGTTTCTCCTTCAAGACGAGTCTCTTGCAGAAAAGCAACATAAATGTTGTTATCTACAAGGAACTCTTGAAACTCAAGTCTTTTCTGAAGAAGTCCATTACAATTCCAACTCACTGCTTTGATGAAATTCAGAAGCTGCCTTCCACCCATCAATTGGGATTGGAACCGTATGAAAATACTGCAGCAGCTCCAGCCAACTGTGCAAATAGTGCCCTCATTTGATCTAAAGTGGAAAGAATGTCTCTGGGGCTGTTAATTTGAGCTGGCTGAGCAGGGGGGTTTGTCACGGGCCGCCGCTGCATATGACACCCTCGCCTGTGTCCTTTCCGAGTTTGCGGGGAAATATCTGGGATTGTTATGCTCGGTGCCCGGGGGGTTCACCCTACGCCTTACTCGAGGACATCTGGGACATCCTCGATAATTCGCAGTGTGCTCCGCACTGCAATTCACACACGTTGTTTTTTCATTTCTAGGTTTTTGACAATCCTAAGTGATATGATTTTTTCCACATTTGACGCAGGCGGGGACGGCACTGCAGTTCAGCTGACAGTGGCCGAACTTCTGACATGTGTGACACCGACCCACAGAAGCCCTGGGCCTCTGCGGCTCAGCTGTCACACGGACATTGAGGATGTCTTTGATATTAAAAATGTCTCTCTGCTCTTCATCAATAATAACGAGAATTAGGGTCAGAGCCTTTTTCTCCCCATTTAATTTATGGAATCGAGCCACTGACTCCGGGGCGAACCTCCTCTCAGTCAGCTCGGCTTCAATATCATCACATGTCAGAAACTCTGGGACGCCCCTGAATACGACCCTGAGATTTTTATATTCAGGAAGACTATATGTATGATATGGGATTTTTTTATCCCTGAAAATACTAGAGATTTTGCGATAGTCATCTAATGAATTTGCAAAAATTTTGATGCTGTCATAGACATTCTTTGCCAGCTTATCGAATTTAATGTTATCTGATTTGAATAATGAATTCACTGTGGCCCACTTATTTTCATCCCTAACAGTGATAGGGGGCACATTTTGTTTATTTATCGTGCGTGGAGTCATTTCCGTTGGTGGTTGGTCCGTCATGTTGGTTGATTTCATGTTGACGTCATCTGTCGGTGTAGTTTTGTCATAATTTTCATCCAGAAAGGTTATGGAGGGGTTACTTTGGCACCCTGTACAATTTTGAATTTTGTTGTTTTCGTTTTCTGTACCCGCAATCGAAATACGCGCAGGAGCTGAGTCCGCCCCTGGATTCGAGAAATTATCGAGCTGGGTGACATTCATGTCATCCTCATTCATATTTGACAGTAGATCAAATCTATTAGAAATAGCAATAGTTTTATCATTTTTACATGCTGATGTACTAGGATTGCTGATCTACAGCTTCTTCGCATCACTTGAGAAGTAGATTGAGGTTTTACAATACCTCTGGGAACTGGCAGTGGTGGATAAGGGTTTTGTTTCTGTCTTTTCGTGGCAGGCACATTGTCACATGTTCCGACGTCGTTTTTGGCTTTCATCAGCGAACTAATAATTGGTATTCTCACTGAATCTCCGCCAATTGAGGCCAGCAAAGTCCCCAGTACTTCTAGTAGATCGGCCCTCGAGAGAGCCGATCCCCAGAAGCACCGATTCTTTCGCAATTACCAGTGGGCCTAACGGTGATCCCAGGGGTTGGAGAAAGATCTTCAGCCGTGGATTCTGGGGCTGCCTCCTATGTGGTGGACAGATGGGTTGTTTTTCTTACACCTTTCAGGTACAAGACTTTTACGAGTTTTAAAAATTAACTTTAGTACGCTTCTTTACTTTAAGCGATTTGACGCAGTGTCGTCTGTTTACTTAGCAATTGACATTTCTAGAAACCAACGTAAATTCGAATCATTTATGTACGTTTTGGCCAATCAGAACATTATTATAGTGAGGATAACTTTCCTAGAAAATTGCCGCAGGAATAATTTGAGGTATTTTGTTTTCATTCGTTGACAACCTATATTTTTAATTCGACGTCTGTCATCAATCCGCAAAAAAAGTGAGAAATGAATCAAAACTGGTTCAGTTCATCAAATCATCATGCGAGGAAGGCTGTTTGTGATCGTAAATTAAAAAAATAATCTACAGAACACCACACGAGAGTTCGATAAAAAAGAAAATAATTATCTAGATTTTTATCTCAAACTTGTTGCCATTTGGCAAAAGCCACTCCAGTCCGTCGAGCTCTCGTGTTTATTGCCTGGCAACAAGTTTTCGAAAATCTGTTGAATTATTTTCATTTTATTCTCACGCTCTCGTGGAATTACAACTGAAAATATATCCATCTCCTGAACGCTCCTATGGCTGATCCAAGTCCTTCTTCATGAATCTTTTCCAGATGTTACAAGCGACTTCTGCACGCAGACCCATATGCAATGCTTCTGTATTCTAACTTTGGGAGTATCACTGATTTATATGCCAAAAATATGACTCCACGATCCGTACCCCAATTTATATTAGAGATACACCTAATGATACTGAAGCTCTCTTACATCTGTTAGTCGGCTCTTTTATGTGATGTTTCCTGTATAGTTTTTTGTCAAAAGTCACCCCCAATATTTTCATAATACTTGTAGACGGATTGCATTCCTTTATAGTTCTGGAACATTATATTCCGTTGCCAAACGACAGGAGTCGATGCAATGTATTTTCACAAGCATTTATTCAGTTTCACTTGTTAGTTCGTTCGTTATTACGAATCAAAAGCTTTTATTCAGTTATCCATTCAGGGTCAAATCTTGCAAGTGAATTTTAACCGACTTTCAGTCGTCCAATTGACAGGAAATTTGGCAGGTATTCAAAATTCCGGTGACAATGCATTATAGAATTTTTTTTAGAGAAAAAAAATCGCGGCTCCAAGATGGCGGACGAGACTTGTGATTATGGTCCGATTTGATTCAAAATTGCTGTGTGAGGGTTTTAGGGTTCGGAGATAATTTTCTTTTTTTTCATAAATTCAAGATGGCAGCGCCAAGATGGCGGACGAATTTTGTGAATACGGTCCGATTCGATTCAGGATCGTAGATTATGAAATTTTTGTTTTATTAATTCAACATTGGTATGCGTTGGTTTTCGCGGTCGAAAGTATTGATTTTTTTGTCAAAATTCATAAATTCAAGATGGCAGCCCCAAGATGGAAAACGAGTCATCTGATTATGGTCATATTCCATTCAAAATTGGTATGTGGGGGTTTTCAGGTCTGGAGATTATGAATTTTTGTCAAAATCTATAAATTCAAGATGGCGACTTCAGGATAGCGGACGAGTTTTGTGATCATGGTCAGATTCTATTCATAATTGGTGTGAGGAAAGAGACCTTGTAATAACGATGCTCTATCAGAAATGAACAGATTAAGGCGAACTTACTAAAAAGCAGAAAATAAAATATCTAATAAGAAACCTTTTTGAGAGACGTATAAAATAAGTTTGAGTCATTGCTGACAATGATAATTTTTTTTGTTGTTGAATCATTTGGTTTCAAAAAACTTGTTACGCGAAGTGTTTATAAAAGTAGGTACCAATTTATTTGATTGGACGGTGATTGGTACTTTTCGAAGTAATAATTTTATGACAATATGCGTAATGAAATTATTACTTTCAGGATCTTCTATCACTGTTACTTTAGGCGGGCGTAACTCGGAGGCTCTTACTCGCTGAGCTTCAGATGAGTAGGCGACAGCCATTCATGAATTCAGAATTCTAACTGGACAGGGACCTGTCTCCATCCCTTGTCATGATGATGATTCTCAAAAATGGCCGAGAAAGACTTTTAAATCTGAATTTTGAAAAATATAATTTCTATAGAGGGTGCAGCTTTCACTACCCTTGGTCTCTGTGGTTCAGCTGTCACTCGGACGTTAAGTATGTCCTTGACATCAGAAATATGTCTCTGTTCTTCACTTATGAGAACGAGTATAAGTGGAAAAGCATTCTTCTCACACGTTCAACTTGTGTAATCGTGCCACTGATTCCGGGAGAAACTCCCTTTCAATCAGCCCAGCTTTTATGTCATCACATGACAGGAACTCAGGGACGCCTCCGAAGACGACCCTGAGTTTTTCATCTTCAGGGAGAGAGTAGGTATGGAAAAGGATCTTTTGATCCCTGAAGGTGCTGGATATTTTTCGATAGTCTTCAGGAGAGCTAGGAAAGATTTTTATGCCGTCAAAGACATTCTTTGCTGGTCGAACGAGTTTTATTTTGTTAAACTTGAAGAGTGAGTTCACTGTCACCCGTTGCATTGGCAGTTGAACAGTGTCGCTGGTTACGTCCATATTTGTGTCATCATTGATTGAATTTTGAATGATTTTGGATTCTTCGATCGGTTCGGGTTTGTTGAAACCCTCTGTGGAATTCAGAATTTGGTTTTGTGCAACTTCCAGGTCCACGTCCGAAATGCTTACTGCGGCTGAATCTGCCCCTGGATTTTGAGAAAAATCGGCGTGGGAATCACTTTCTGTCATTTTTGACAGAACTTAGAATTCATTGGAAGTTTTGAAATTTGAGGAATTTTGATCAACATTTGGCGCTACGACTATTCTGGATATTCTACGGAAGCCTGATTTAGATGAGGAAGGTTTCAGCATTCCTTTGGGGAGTGGCAGTGAGGAAAACTCGTTACGGTTGTGCTTTTTTGGAGCCAGAGTGCTGTCAGCTTCGTCACCACACTTTTTGAAAGAGATGAGGTCATTGATGATTGGAATTCTTACGGGGTCTTCGCGAGGAGATCGGCCCTCGGAAGGGAGCCGATCCCCGAAAGCACTGACGTCTTCGAAGACAGACTACTATCCCCAGTTGATCTCTCGAGTTCTACTGAGTAAGCTTCTTTGGGTGCATTCAATGTATGTGGTATATGGGGCTTTCTTCTCTCAGTTTCATTTATTTACTGAGCGAGTTCGCACGGTGATGTCCGGAATTTTACAATGCCGCACTTTTTCAATTATTACTTCTAAAATTGCTTCTTCACCAACCAATCACTGCCTTATCAAATCAATTCGTACCTATTCTCATAAACAATTCGCGCGACAAGTTTTTCGAAACCAAATAATTCAACAAAGAATTATTGAGTCATTGTTAGCGATGACTTAAACTTATTTCATACGTTTAAGTACCCAGCCTAAACAAAAGCTCGTCTACAAAAAGGTTTTTGATCAGGTATTTTTGTCGGTGAAATTTGAAAGCTAAAGTTGCTATGAGTTGATTAATGGTTGTTTTTATTTTCTCTTCGACTTCTTGCATCTCCCTACCAGAATAATCAATAATGAGATCATCGATATAAAGACTCTTTCCCATATTTTCATATAAAGATTCCACAAGGCTGTTGATGGCAATCATGAATAATGCTACATTCAAAGTGGATCCATGTGGAAATATATTTTCTAGAGTGCTTATATCTGAAAGTATGTTGTCAAATCTTATTGAGAAATTTCTAATAATGAGAAAATGGGCTAGGAATATTGGCAGCTCTCCTTTCAGTCCCCATTCCTGTACTATTTTCAGAATGTTATATTTTTCATTTCGGTAAAAGACTGCTAGCAGATGCTAATGCGCATGGAACTCTCTTATTGCTGTATGCAGGAGAACAAGCTGGTCCGTTGTAGACCTACGTTTTCCGAATCCCATTTGGTAATTCGAAAAACAATTGTTGTTTCCTAAAAACCATATCAATTTCTTGTTTATGATTGTTTCTCAGGAAGTTTGCTCAAACAGCTCGTTAGCGATGTTGGACGATGTTGAGTCGGGTTTTTGGGGTCTTTCCTGAGTTCAGAAATATATATTATAAGAGATGTCAGCCATAATTAAGGATAGTTACCTCCTGATCATATTTTATTGAAAAGTTGTGAAATTTGGTGTTTTTTCTGTGGACGTAGATTTTTCATCATATCATTATGAATTTTGACGGGTCCAGGTGATGAGTTCCTCGTTTCCTTCAGAGCTTTTTATAATTCGAATAGTGTGTGTAGTCTTCATTATACTTACTCTCCATATCTTCTGAGAAATCCTATTCCTGTTCTTATCGATTTCTTTGAACTTGAAATTCTGACGGGTTATTCTCGTTTCTCTCATTTCTCCAAAGTGATGGGCTAGTTCATTTGCAATATTATTTCCATATTGGATTTCATCGACGTTGATTATGAGTACAGGTGATGGGGATGATATGTTTTTCCTGCCATGCTTCCGATTTTCTGCCATACCTTCGTCAGTGGGGTTTTGCTATTCAATCTAGAGACATATTTTATTCTTATTTTAGTATGATGTACTGTTCTTCTGATTTGAGGTGTTTGAAGTTCATCAAATGACTTCTCACCGCATCAATGGAAGATTGGCTTTCGGTGAATTTGCTCGAATTTTTCATATATTGCCAAATTCGTGATGCTGATCAAATGTCCACATTGCACCACCGCTCTAAACAGTTAAGATTATATAGGGTGCTATAGATAACTTCTTCAAAATTTCAAATGGCCATTGTGAACAGACTTTTTCGAATATATAAACCTAATCGAGTATGCATCGACTGTTCATAAGGCCGATTCGAATACAATAAAGAGGACAATGATTCCTGCACGTACAGATTATATACAGGGTCCGAAGATAGCAAGTTTTTCAGTGATTTCCCAAAATTTGAGCGGTGGAATTCCATTCATTTTCAGATATTTTGTAGAATACCAATATCAATTGCGATTGATGATATTAGCATCTCCTGAATAATACTGACATATCTTTCATGTATTTCTCATGAAACTGCACCAGTCCTGCTTGTTGATATATCCAAATACCTGAAATTCCGGTAAAGTCGGTTACGAACTTGATCGTTCACGGTGAAAGTTCACTCATAAAATAACAGGGTGGATCAAAAACTAGTGTCATTCACTGATAATTTCCTTGAAGTAGTTATGATTGATATTGATGTCATTGAAGCATTTTCAGAAAAACATTCTGTTTGACACACATCTGCCGAAAGATTTCGAACAATATTATAATAAGTAAATGAAACTTGATCTACTGCGATAAGTGAAACAATTCGAATGATGGTAGAAGAATCTCGAGAAATATTGCGAATAATTGAAATAGAAACACTGATTCACAACAAAATAGGGAACGAAATATGCTCATATTCCATTTAAAAGACGTACTTATATGGAATGTCTAGGTTGCTACTGGAAAACGATAGGAAATCCAAAATCATTCATGTTTCAGTGTTGGAAACCTTGGGCTCACCGCCGGACAACTATCAATTGATCCTGATTAATGACGAATTATATTACCTACTTCAATATCAGAACTGTGGAATCATTCGGAAAGAAAAACAATATATAACAGAGTACCAATGAAATAAAACGAATGATGACATGAACAACGTACAGAAAGGGTTGATAGATCAGAACACCTAATTGACTTGTCCCTCTCTATGTTCAGGATCCACTATAAGGATGAGTAGGGCATTTGATGGATACCTTATGTACTGTTCATGGCAGACGAAGCCAAGGTACCAGATAACACTGGCCACAAGGGCACTACATCCAAGGGTCCTGGCTCCAGTTTTACAAGTGCAATAATATCCAAATATAACATTGTTAACACTTTTGATTTGTTCAATATTCTCTCTCTACATTTGCTCCGAATGCTTTGAAAAATTGATATTCGGTGGCATTGCGGGATCTTTATTGCTTTTTCATTCGTAAAAATCCACGCTCATTCGTATTTGCATGCATTTGGAATTAGTTTTCAACATGATAATATACAGTATCTTGTAAATACGATGCTGCCAATTCTACCTGGTATCTCTTATACCAATTGTAAAAATAATCTTGGGAATTCATTGAAATGATCCTGTCTGTGTTAATGTCCACTGACCACGTCTCATATTTGGATTGGCTGCTTCAACTCTGGCTTGAACTACGTTGACTGTATCAGCCTTTTCCAACATTATTTTGGCTAATTCTAGGTTGGCATCTCTCATTCTGATGGGCAGATGGTAGATATTTATTATCGCACCTGCTTCTTGTAGGAAACATTTCATATTTTGGGTACCATTTTGTGTTAAAAAAATTTGAACATTGTCTTCAAATGACCATTCCGTTCTCCAACTATCCATCTAGTTTTTATTATGATTCCGGACTTGTTGGCTTCGTCAGTTAGTAATTGTCTTTGTTCTCGAGGTAGAACTGAATGCATTTCTCAATGAATGCCAATATTATGAAGAAAAGGACGAGCATCTTGGTGGCCCCTGTCCACAATAAAAATATCACCTGGATGAAACCATCTCCTCAATTGGTTGACATCTATACTATATTCAATCTGCAGTATGCGTGCATCATTATTTTCCGAATCTGCGAAATATGGGCCTTGAATATCCAAAATGTTACCAAAAGTACCCACAATTGAGACTGGTTTGATTAAATATCTCCCTTTGTGTTGAGAATATGATTGCCGTTATAGCCGGAAGTAACAACTTTCGTCGATGTACAAATGAGTACCATCTATATAAACTTTTGTTTTTGGTCAATTGGGTTGTGGATTGTACAATTGATTCGCAAAATTACTAACATGTCGTTCTTCAAATTGTTCTTTTGCTACTGCGGTAAATCCTATATTATCGGGTACGGAATGGGTCATCAATGATTCTCGCACTTTAGTTATCACTGAATTGTTGCCTGGCGACTTGAATAACTGAATATGAAATACCTTGTCAGAGTTTGGATAAAAATGCCAATGAAGCTTCTTTAGAAATATGTCTCTCACCTTAATCTTGTCTTGGTACAGATACACAATGATTATTTAAGTCACCAAATTGTTCTTTTGTGAGCGGAGCAATGGATTTGAAATCTTCATCGGAAAAACTTTTCTCGTCTACGTCATTCAATTTACGCTTAGCGGCAGTTCTGAGTTCGTTCAGAAATGATTGGAGTTCATCACCTTTTAGAGCGTAAGGTCTATTGATATAATCTCAAGCCTATCTGTAGGATGGGAAATAAAAACCCACAATCATCAAGATCAATTCTACAGGAACGGGTATTTTCTGGTATATAGATGTTCTGATTTATGAACACGTTGACACTGCATTCTATTGTGAGTCTTTGAAGATCAGCCACGCCATTTCAAATGCATTTATGCCTTGAGGATTGTGTTAAAATATTCAATCTCAAACATCCTGGATTTTCTTGAAGGTGATGAGTCTCTTGAATAATTGATTGGTTGCATGTCAAACAGATTCTATTCTTATCAATTCCTGCGACAAGTGGAAGTCTCCTTGGGTTGCGTCTTTCAAAGGCAATTCATCGTTTCAATTCATTTGGTTCTCCATCGAGTCACGCCATATTTTGTGTATTGACATTGACATCACACGTAATACATTTCAATAGGTCACAATTAGCCATTTTTCCCATCATTTATATGATTTCAATGGTAACTTGACATGGGCAATCATTGCAAAATGACGATAAAGTATTTGTTGAACAAATGGATACGGTTGCTGTATGTCATTCCAAACCAGAGCCATTCTGACCAAACTGTTGCAGCTAGTCCATCTCCTCTCCAAGTGTCCGTACTTTCCAAATGAACTTAGTGTCGGGGTAGTATACATGACTAAGAGTAAACATTTGTTCGAAGGTTGTAGACGATGTGGTAACTTGACGACTATCGTTTCGGACGTCCATCGTCTTAATGTATTTAAAAGGTTCTCACGACGTTTCGAATGCTTGTATCTGCAATCGTCTTCAGGTGAATACTGACGAATTTAGGTGCTACTTACCAATTTATATTACTGTCGGCGCAATAATGCGTGCAATTCCGCCATGTGCAGCGGTGAAATTTCGCGCGGTGTGGTGGTGCGTGAAGTTTCGCGCCTCTGCAGCCCGCCAGAAAGAGCAATCAGAGGTTTCCATACGTTCTTGATCTCAACGCTTGGTTGACTAAAGGCGTAATTGGCTTCGATGTGGGCGGCCTCTTTGAACTTTCGTTTGAACCAATGCTCCTCTCTATGTAGAACACCTGCGTCGTCCCATAGAACTCGATGGTGCTCAGTCCAGGCGTGGTCAGCGATTCCCGATTTTGATATTCCTCCACGTTGAGTCCATTTCTTGTGCTCATCCAATCTTACCGATAACGGTCTCTTTGTCTCTCCAATGTAGGAATCTCCGCATCCACATGGAACTTCATAAATGCAATTCTTACTGATTTCATTTTTGTTGTCAGGTTTGGTCTTGGTCAGGAAACTCCGTAAAGTACTGCCGGATTGGAAGCAGCTCTTGATGTTGAACTTGTTTCCGATCCCTCTGATCTTCTCGGAGACACCTCTGATGTACGGAAGGCAGATCACTGTACTTTTGTTGTTGCTCTTCAGATGTCTTCGTTCTCCGGAGTTCTTTCAAAACTTCTTCTAGGAGTTTCTTGGGATATCCATTCCGGTGGAGGTCCTCTCTGATGTGGTTTAATTCGGCATCCAGTGACTCCACGTCGTTGCATAGGTGCGTCGCTCTCTCCGCCAATGTTCTCACGATCCCTCTCTTCGTCGAATTCGGATGGTTGGAGCTGTAACTGAGGAACTGCCCCGTGTGCGTCTTCTTTCTGTAGACGGAGGTGCGAATTTCGTTGCCCATTCTCTCAACGTTCACATCGAGGAAGGGTTAGGCACCGTTGGTTTCCATCTCCATCGTAAACTTGATCGAATCCCTGATTCTGTTGATCCCTGAGAAGAAATCCTGGGGATGTTCGTCTCCGTGATTCCATGCAATGAAGGTGTCATCCACGTACCTCAACCACAGCTTTAGTTTGTATTCTGCCTCCCGTATAGCCAATTCCTCGAACCATATATGTTGGCGATGATTGGAGAAAGGGAAGATCCCATCGGGAGTCCGTCGACTTGAGAGAAGAATCGGCCCTTTTCCTGGAAATATGAGTTCTGTAGGCAGCACTGCAGTAATTCCAATATTGCGTGGGTAGGAAGGTCAGTCCTGTCGTGCAGCTGGTCATCCTCTTCGAGTTTCCTGTTGATGATCCTGAGAGATTTCTCTATAGGGACATTGGTGTAAAGGCTCTCCACGTCGAAGCTGATGAAACGATCTTCTGGTCCAAGTTCAACATCTGTGATGGTGTCAACGAAGTGCTTGGAGTTCTTGACGTATGAACTGCTATTTCCTTGTAAGGGTTGTAGTATCGGTGGGAGGTATTTCGATAACTTGTAGGTTGGTGAGTTCCGTGAGCTGGTGATCGGTCCCAGTGGCATGTCTGGTTTGTGGATTTTCGGAAGCCCGTAGAGATGCGGTGGTTTGCAGTACTTTACGGAGTTTCCTGACCAAGACCAAACCTGACAACAAAATTAAATCAGTAAGAATTGCATTTATGAAGTTCCATGTGAATGCGGAGATTCCTACATTGGAGAGACAAAGAGACCGTTATCGGTAAGATTGGATGAGCACAAGAAATGGACTTAACGTGGAGAAACATCAAAATCCGGGATCGCTGACCACGCCTGGACTGAGCACCATCGAGATCTATGGGACGACGCAAGTGTTCTACATTGAGAGGAGCATTGGTTCAAACGAAAGTCCAAAGAGGCCGCCTACATCGAAGCCAATAACGCCTTTAGTCAACCAAGCGTTGAGATCAAGAACGTCTGGAAACCCCTGATTGCTCTTTCTGGCGAGCTGCAGAGGCGCGAAACTTCACGCACCACCACACCGCGCGAAAATTCACGCACCGCTGCACATGGCGGAATTGCACGCATCATTGCGCCGACAGTAATATAAATTGGTAAGTAGCACCTAAACTTGTCAGTATTCACCTGAAGACGATTGCAGATACTAGCATTCGAAACGTCGTGAAAACCTTTTAAATACATTAAGACGATGGACGTCCGGAACGATAGTAATCAAGTTACTACATCGTCTACAACCTTCAAACAAACGTTGGAAACTCGGTATGGACCCGGCATCAGCGACAAGTTCAGAGGCTACGAAAGGACGATGATGAAGCTTACCAAGGAGGAAACTCACATCCAGTTTCTACGGAGAGCCAGAGACAACAACATCATCCTAGACGGTTTCCAGGTAAAGTCACCTATTCCCGGGGAACGAGCACAACGCATCATGGAGCGGGCCAGTCACGCACTAATCAGGTCGCAGATCAACTATCACTGTTGGAAGAAAGAGATGCTGCTACAGGATGCTCTGATTTCCAAGAAATCAGAGAATACACCTTAGAGGAGGACAATCAACCCATATTTGCGAAGATTGAGAATAGATGCGCGGGAATCCGCCAGGAACAAGAAAGGAGGCATCAGAAGAAATGGAATCGAATAGCAGGGAGAACACGGTCCCCACAAACCAGCAGCAAAGGTAAGAAAACCATAATTAATATCTCAACTGAACCACTTACAGGAGTAGAGGAGTCCCTGCTGGAAAAGGGATTGAACTTTGCAGTTGCACCTGAAACGATACCTATCCTGGACATTTTAAGAGACCTGAAAATTCTACAAAATGATTCATCCATAAAGATTCCTCCAGCCGATAAAGGAAACGCCACAGTTATCATGGACACCACAACATATGATGACAAGATAGAGTCGTTACTCCACACAGGGAACTATAAACTCTTGAAGAAGGATCCGACACCCACTATAGAAAGGAAGATCTACAACACTCTGAGGAAATTCAAACACTTCATTCCAGACAACGAACGATCACATCTAACGCAAACCACCGCATCTCTACGGGCTTCCGAAAATCCACAAATCAGACATGCCACTGAGACCGATCACCAGCTCACGGAACTCACCAACCTACAAGTTATCGAAATACCTCCTACCGATACTACAACCCTCACAAGGAAATAGCAGTTCATACGTCAAGAATTCCAAGCACTTCGTTGACACCATCACAGATGTTGAACCTGGACCACAAGATCGTTTCATCAGCTTCGACGTGGAGAGCCTTTACACCAATGTCCCTATAGAGGAATCTCTCAGGATCATCAAAAGGAAACTCGAAGAGGATGACCAGCTGCACGAGAGGACTGACCTTCCTACCCACGCAATATTGGAAATACCGCAGTGCTGCCTACAGAACTCATATTTCCAGGAAAAGGAACGATTCTTCTCTCAAGTCGACGGACTCCCGATGGGATCTTCCCTTTCTCCAATCATCGCCAACATGTACATGGAGTGGTTCGGGGAATTGGTTATACGGGAGGCAGAATACAAACCAAAGCTGTGGTTGAGGTACGTGGATGACACCTCCATTGTATGGAATCACGGAGACGAACATCTCCAGGATTTCTTCTCAGGGATCAACAGAATCAGGGATTCGATCAAGTTCACGATGGAGATGGAAACCAACGGTGCCTTACCCTTCCTCGATGTGAACGTTGAGAGAATAGGCAACGAAATTCGCATCTCCGTCTATAGAAAGAAGACACACACGGGGCAGTACCTCAGTTACAGCTCCAACCATCCGAGTTCGACCAAGAGAGGGATCGTGAGAACATTGGCGGAGAGAGCGACGCACCTATGCAACGACGTGGAGTCACTGGATGCCGAATTAAACCACATCAGAGAGGACCTCCACCGGAATGGATATCCCAAGAAACTCCTAGAAGAAGTATTGAAACAACTCCAGAGAACGAAGACATCTGAAGAGCAACAACAAAGCACAGTGCCTTCCGTACATCAGAGGTGTCTCCGAGAAGATCAGAAGGATCGGAAACAAGTTCAACATCAAGAGCTGCTTCCAATCCGGCAGTACTTCACGGAGTTTCCTGACCAAGTCCAAACCTGACAACAAAAATGAAATCAGTAAGAATTGCATTCATGAAGTTCCATGTGGATGCGGAGATTCCTACATTGGAGAGACAAAGAGACCGTTATCGGTAAGATTGGATGAGCACAAGAAATGGACTCGACGTGGAGAAACATCAAAATCGGGAATCGCTGACCACGCCTGGACTGAGCACCATCGAGTTCTATGGGACGACGCAAGTGTTCTACATAGAGAGGAGCATTGGTTCAAACGAAAGTTCAAAGAGGCCGCCTACATCGAAGCCAATAACGCCTTTAGTCAACCAAGCGTTGAGATCAAGAACGTATGGAAACCCCTGATTGCTTTTTCTGGCGGGCTGCAGAGGCGCGAAACTTCACGCACCACCACACCGCGCAAAATTCCACGCACCGCTGCACATGGCGGAATTGCATGCATCATTGCGCCGACAGTAATATAAATTGGTAAGTAGCACCTAAACTTGTCAGTATTCACCTGAAGACGATTGCAGATACAAGCATTCGAAACGTCGTGAAAACCATTTAAATACATCAAGACGATGGACGTCCGAAACGATAGTAATTAAGAGTAAACACTTCATGTCATATGCTTACCAATAGAAAGCGTGAGTCCACAGTTCCATTTTTTATTTTTCGTAATGAAGAACGCATTTGCGGTTCGCAGCAGGCTACTAAACATGTATTCCTTTCCATATACAGGAAGTTTCAATTACCAACCAATCGACATTCCACCAATTGGGGTGGGAATTCGAGAATTGGTAATTCTGCTAGTCATTGGTGGTGAGTCGATTGAGGTTTATTCTGAAATTCCATATGCAACATATATCTAGAATCTAGAAATTCTTCAAGAATATTGAAATTGATTGTTGTTACGCGAATGTGATAGACTCTGTATAGGTACGAGACATTCCTTGTAATGGAATATGAGCATTTTCAGTTACCTATAATATTGCTATTCAATAAATTTGTTTGATTTTTTTATATTTTTCGAGATTTTTCTACCTTAACTCGAGTCGTGGTATATATAGGTTTATACACATCGTTCAAAATAGTCAGAGGAAATTGTTCAAAATCTTTCAACAAATGTGTGTCGAAAACATATTTGTGGAAATGTTTCAATGAAATCAATATCAAATATAACCTCTACGAGGAAATGATCAGTAAAGGACATTAGTTTTTGATCCACCCCGTAAATTTCATGTATCTGCACAGTAAACTTTCACCGTGAACGATCAAGTTTGTAACCGACTTTTCTGGAATTTCAGGCATTTGGATATATCAATAAGAAGGACTGGTGCAGTTTCGTGAGAAAAACATAAGAGATATGTCAGTTTATTTTAGGAGATGCTGATGTCAAAAATCGCAATTGATATTGGTATCCTACAAAATATCTTAAAATGAATAAAACTCCACCACTCAATTTTTTTGATTCTACTGAAAACTTGCTATCTTTGAACTCACCCTGTATATACTATGTACGTGAATCGTTGTTCTCTGTAGTGTTTTCAAATCGATGCATACTCGATTTGGTTCATAAGTCTTTTCACAATGGCCATTTGAAATTTTGGTAAAGTTATCTTTGGCACTCTATATAATCTGAACTGTTGAATTTAGATCGGTGGTGCAGTGTAGACATTTGATCAGCATCACGAGTTCTGCAATATATAAAAAAATTGAGGAAATTCGCCGAAAGCCAATTTTCCATTGATGTGGTGCGAGGTCCTTTACAATGTTAGAGGTCTTTTTGAATTGTGATAAGGATGGGTTTCTATTTCTAACGACATTGTAGATCTTGTCATTTCACCACGGTATGCTTGGCTTTCTTGGCATACCACTCGATTTTGGAAATCTATGTTCAGCTGCACAGATGATTGAATTCGTTATTTTTTCGACTGATCTATTTACTGTGTGTCTCATTTCAAGTGGTTCTAGATAATTTCGGAATTGTTTCCAATCAGTGCTCATCATCTGTCACCTCTCTGGAATGCAGGTTGATATATTCCTAGTATTGCACTGTATTTACATTGCAGCATGATCTGTTGAGAGATTCTCTGAAACTACATCTCATTTGAAATTGTGGACGATTCTTGGGAAGCATATTGATAAGTCAAAATGGCTGAAGGTGTTGGATCTGGAATTCAAGAATGTTCCCTTTTTGGTATTCAGTAGAACAAAGTTGTTTTTCAACTGTTGTTTCTCGCTGGTCCAGGTGTTCGGATCCCCATATTGAGTTGTGCGAATTCAAATCACTCAGAAGAATGGAAGGTTGGGGTAATTGATCAACAATATATTTCAGATAATCTATATTCCAATTGAATTCAGGTAAATATATAATGCATATTGTTATTTTGATGGGGTGCATGATTTGTACTGCTATGTTTCGTAGTATAGATTGAATTGTTGATGGTATATTTTCCTTGATAAGAATAGCTACTCCTTCTAGGGCTCTCGTATTTGATACAACATCTCTTCTATATATAGTTAACTTCTGAGAGGAAATTTCCCTTCTGCTCTGAAATGGGTTTCTTGAGGACATTTACAAAAAGGATATTGTTTCGTTCAGAGTAATTTCAGTTGGAAAGAATCATGTATACATTTATTGCAATTCCACTGAAGAATACTATCATCCACATTATTGTGTTTCATATACAAGGAAAAATTGAAAATATGAAAATGTATTGAGGACGATAAAAAACAATAGAATGAATATAAATATAGGTTCAAGAAGGTGTATCATACTGATGAATCAATAAGTTTCCTGGGTTTTTTCTTTGGCCACATTTTTTTATAAATTCTTTGAGAAGATATGGATGAAATAGACTTTTGTTTTCTTTGTATTTGATTTTTTTTCATTTGAGTAGTTTTTTATTCCTGTCCCTTGATGAAATGGACTGGTGGTTTAGTGAATGACAGAGTTGATATTTTTGTCGCTACTGCATCTTTAATTATCGAACTTATATTTGGTAATAATTCCCCCACAAGTTTAGCAATATCAAGAGGGTTAGGATAAGTGGTGGCTTCCCGGTCAGAAGATTCCCCTGTTATTGATGTTGGGACTAATAATTTTTTTTTTGCCTCCGCATATGTGAGATTTCCTTCGGTTATTCCTTCATTCCTCCTAAAGCAACTTATTTCTTACAAATGGGACAGTCTCTACTATGAGCAAAATGGTTTGCTTTTTTGGAATACTTGGGCTGTTGAATGTTGATTTATGATTTGGTCTTCCATGAATTTCTTCATTTCTACGAGAAGTTATATGTTTGACCTTGAGAACACCCTGTTCTTGACAAATTTATTTTGTGGTTCGATTTAACTCTTTTACTATGACAGAAGGCTCTGTGTACCACTACCTCCACTTGGATATCACATAATCATTGAATTTCCATGAATGTATCGACTGGGCTGGTGATTTCGTTTCATTAATCATTCCTTCTCCCGTTTTCTCCAAGTTTGACACATCTCCTAATGAACCACAAATTCCCTTCGATATCAAAAATGGTCTGACTTTCGAAAAGTATCCTTGAATTCTTCCAACGATCAAAAACCAAAGTACTACTACTGTCGTCTCTCGATTCGTATTGGGCTAAGTAGTTTTTTGTGTGTTTCTCACCATATTCTTGTTTCTAGAGGTAGGAGTCTCTTTGGACTCTCCAAATGAGTTTTCGTCCATTTGAATATCACGAGTAGGGCAGATAAGAGGCAGAGATGGCAGTGCTCCTTACCACAGCAAGGCTAAAATACAAGAGAGTTTCACCAGGTGCCCACGACAAATCGTTAGTAACTAACTACGAGTAGCTATCCATCTCTTGGCACGATATCTTCTACTTCAGATTCCGGATTTTTGGAGATTCACTCATGTTGTGCTGTCCTTACTTCCACTACTCATCTTCAACCTTATCACCATTCACTTCTGAAGGAATCTTTCACAGAATTATTGTTACCAGTGAGCCCCTCCACCACGTCGGGGTCTCACAGCTCCTTGAGGGGTATTATTATTCTAATTATTATTGAACTATATTGAAAAACTGGGTCACAAAATCAAGTACCTCAATATTCGTTATCCTAATTTCAATTTCTTCTTGAAATATCTCAAGAGAACATTCGTTATCTCCGCCCCCTCAAATTGCTCGCGACGAAGTCTGAAAGTCAACGAACCGTTTTCATACGGGTAATGTAAGTTTCTATTTTCCAGCCCCAATCTGATCATAAATCCTTTCATAAAGCTCTTTTCTGGGGTGTTATTCATTCAAGCAGAATTCAGAAAACCTACACAGAATTTGTGTTGACACAATTTATAACAGGTACATGTAGTGCGATGAAGTATAGTGCGAATATTGTAATTGAGAAAATTGTAAATGGGCTCAATAGAAATACAGTGCGGTCAATAGGTATGGAATAAATTCATTTTGAGCGTTTTTATGTTTTTGGTAAACAAAACTGAATTATGAGCACCCTCTCAAAAATTTGAATGAGAAGGGGGATCAAGTGGTATCTTGTTCAGAAGGAATTTTCATTGTCTCCTCAGCAATGTTGTGTTTTTCAAATTTGGTGCAATCATAACTGAGAAAATTTATTTTTGAAATGTAAGATTTTTATACTTAACGTAAAATGAAGGTAATAATGTTACATAATGTTCGGGAAGTATTTTTCAATTTATTTTACAACAAAATTAAATGTTCAAAATGACCATTATTCCTCCTTGATAATAAGCTAATCAATCTTGGAATTCTCCTACAACATTTTGTAGGACATCAGTGGTTATGTTGTTAATTCCTGCCGTTATCCTAACTTTTAAATCTGCAATATTGTCTGGTTTATTGAAATATGATTTTGATTTTAAATAACCCCATAAGAATCAATCAGATATTTTCTTATCTGTTTTGCTAAACTTCAGGAAAAAGTCGTTCAAGGCACCTAGGAAATTATTCACAAAACCCACATGAATGATGTAATGTCAATCTAGTAGACTACTGTTATTTTGATATTTATCAGTTGCTAACACACGTCAGTGTATTGAAAAATATTTGTCTGTGTATCAGAGTAACTTTTTTATTATTTATTTAATGAGAGACATTAACTGGTCAGCAAAAAACTTAAACTATGGCTCATTTATCCGAAACTCAAAGAAAATACATTTTAATTATGATTGGATGCGGTAATGAAACAAGAACTCAGAACGAAGTTTGTGAAATGTTTAATAATAAATAACCTGGTCAACACGTCTCACAGTCCGAAGTTAGCAAAATAGAAAAAAAAATCGTGAAACTGGACAAAAAACCATTCAAAAACCAGGTAGAAATGTTGAATTGGATGAGGAAAAAAAGTAAGATGTACTACTAGCGATTGGGGAAAATCCGCATATGATATTTTCTAATGAAGCTACTTTTCATTTAAATGGAACGGTTAATGGACAGAACTGTGGATTCTTGGAGAAGGGAAAATCATCATTAGATGTGTGAGGCTCACACACAATATCCTAAAAGAAGTTAACGTTTGGGCTGGTATCATCAACAACAAAATTATTGGCCCTTTTTTTTTAAGGCACAGTCAATGGTGAGGTTTATCTAGATTTTTTTTATGAACTTTCCTCAGCCTACATCAAAAAGACTTTTCCCTGATGTTAATGATCCAAATGCATTAGATAGATCAATTTGGCACGGAGCTCCACCGCATTACAAACGTATTGTTAGACATTATTTGAACGACGTTTCTCCCAAATGATGAATTGGAAGACGTGGAACGATTGAATGGCTGCATAGATTCCCCGATTTGACTCCCCGTGATTTCTTCTTATGGAGTTATTTGAAATAAAAATTATTTTTCAATAAACCAGATAATATTGCAAATTCAAAAGTAAGGATAACGAAAGAAATTAACAACATAACGCCTGAGGTCCTACAAAATTGTAGAGAATTCCAAGATCGACTTGCTCATTGTCAATAAGAGAAAGTTGGTCTTTCTGAATATTCAAATTGATTGTGAAATGAATTGAAAAATTCTTCCTAAACATTATGTGACATTATTTCCTTCATTCTATGTAAAGCATAAAAATTTAACATTTTCAAAATAAATTTTATCAGTTATGCTTGCAACAAATATGAAAAACTTAATATTGCTAACCAGAGGATGGAAGTGCTCCTCCAACAAGGTGCCAAACGACTCTCATTCTCATTTAAAATTTTTGAGGGGTAGCTCATAATTCAGAGAGGGTGCAAGATGGGGGTAATATTTTCATACTGTGAATTGTCAAATTGAGAATAGAAATAGTTGTGTTTCAGGTTTTTTCAACAAATACATAACAACGCTAAGAACGAATTTATTCCATACCCATGTACCGCAACGTATATTTGAATAGGCATATGATGATTTTATCACGTAGAAATGTGTATTTCAAAGGTGAATCAAACACATAATTCAATGATTAATTGATACAAATAGATGAATATGAAAGTAGCCAACACGAATGGATTCAACATTAGGATGAAACGACGAGAAGAGCAATGGTTATTAACGAGATCATCATGTGATGGATGAAATAATATTATTGAAGATAACATTCACGAGTTTGGTTGTCATAAAAAAAGAACAATAAATGCTTTTCCATTGTGTGTCTTCAACAGTGGCTTGAAAATGATTTTTCTATATGAAAGGCAGTGTCACAAAAAAAAAGAGAATTATTATGCTCGAACGGTGTTGAAACTTTATTGACATTTCCTGATATAAAATTACATGTTGAAATTTTTTGATGCAGGTTGAGCCATAACTGTAGGATATACTTTGTCAAAGGATGAACTGGAAATATTGCAAATCTTTCAAATAAGCACGTTTCAGAAAAATTTTTGAACTTTTTGTTGTTTCAAAAGGACAAAAAAAGGAATCGAAATGAAAATTTACTTTATTACGTTTTTCGAAAATAGAAAATATTTCATCCCGCATAGTATTGCACTTATAACTCTGGATATATACATTTATCATTGAAGTAGCCGTGAAAAAGTAGTTGCCACTAGCAGTTGAAGTCAAAAACTTCCGTTTACCTTCAAAATTTTTTTTTTGTATCTTTGGTTCTGTAGTAAACTGTGATATCTCATATGAGATACTATTGTATTTCACACAGAAATATATAAAAATCTGAAAATAAAATCAACCCATTTTCTATACATATCGGCTAACTTTGTCTGAATAAGTCGGTGGAAATATTTTCGTCTTCATTCATGCTAACTACACCAATTGAAAGTTTTGGTCGCCCAACCTAAAAGTGATATATATAGTCACCCCATAACTGAGTTCAATAATCACCCCAGTGCCTTTCAATACTCTTTCAATTTATTACCTCAGTTCCCAAGTAAATAGTTTGACCGTTGTCAGACGAATTCTGTTGAGCTGATTTAACCTGGATCAGTAACAGTGCTTTGCAAATTTGGGTTATCTCCATAAGCATCATATTGATTTTTCGGCTAGAAGAACAAATAATGAATAGTTCCCTGAGGTACTCGTGTGATATGATTCATACATTTCAGATTACACACAATTTATCTGCATCATTTCGTAACCTTCATATTGAATCATATCTCACCATATACAGATGAGGTGTACTAATACCAAAATATGTTGTTTCTTAAGCTTAACTTTTTAATAAAAAAATAATAATATTTTTTAACTTTGTTTATTTCTTCCTTATTTGGTCTGGTTAACGATTGCTTTTTGGATCTTTATTTTTCTGTGGAAACGGAATATTATGAGTCATTCGATCCGTTGTGGTATCTGAAAAAAATATAAAAAAAACACTTCCGTTTGCAAAAATTGCAAAAGTTATAAACAATTCCATGAAAAAAAGGGGGGTTTGGTTTTTCGCAAATATCTCAAAAAATAATGCAGAAATCCAAAATTGGGAAAATAGATCCAAAAAATTTCAATATTTTTAACAAATTAAATATGAATATTAAATAATGAAAAAATTCAGGTACTTCCCACATACATGAATAAACAATAATCCGTCGTCAGAAAATGTTGACAGCAATTTTTCTATTAGTTATGGTTCATTAATTACCAATTCTTAATAAATTGAACATTAACAGAATAACCCTGATAATTCTTAAAATCAAAATTCCATTTATTTTTCTTGGAGCTACGTTTCAAAGGTTTTAAAAATGATTGCCGTTGGAAAAATGAAAAATATGTGATTTTTCAATTTCCATAAAAAATGAAAGACATCAATGAAGCATTTATTTTTTTTTTAAATATGCCGATTGTATTGTTTTTTTATTGTTAAAAGCTACATGAAAATGATTTAATTTTTTTTTATTATTCCCATTGTTTGAATGATTGTTATAAAAAAAATGCATATTTCATAAGATAATCAATTTTTATTGAAACTTAATCATTGATAAAACTAATAATTTTTAATAAAAAATTGTTTTTTGAAAAAAATGTTAATAATAATATTGAGGAACCATTGTTCAAAAATCATTATGTCTATTGTTCTTTCGTATTTCGAAAAAAGATTTTTCATTAGTTAGTTCAATATACAATTTGTTATAAGGAAAGAAATTTTGGCGTTATATTTTTTATGTACAAAATATAATAATAACAACCATGTGCCATTTTTAGAGGATTTTTTTTTATTTTTTTTCGGAATTTTTTAATATTTTGTCTTTTCAATTTTACCGTTTGCACCTGGTTTTTTTTTTCTCCAATTGATATAACTGATCAACTATTGGAGATGCGACAAGAACATCCCGAACTTTTTTATTCTTCATTAACCAATGAACAAATAAAGCTTTCAATTGAATCTCCTACTCGATTGTATATTTAATATCTAGCAATTATTCATAACAATTCTTTGAGAAAACATTTTTTAGTCTTTGAAATTCAAATATTCCATAAACTATTATAGATACGACAATATTACTTCAAATGTTTTCCATTATTCTTTATTGAGTTTTTGGCTGAATCTCTAACTCTATTATTTTATGAATTATGAACTTATTAGCCTAGGCCCAGTATTTTCACCTCTGGTTAAACTAGGAATAAATTAACCAATGGTTAGAATGTGCTATAGCGCTATCAATAAACGTTAATAAAAGCATATTCTAACCTTTGGGTAATTTATTCCTAGTATAACCGGAGCTGAAAATACCGGGCCTAAGTGTTCTATCAACTAAAAGTAATTGAGACATGGTTTTTGATTTCACGAACTTCATTGATTTATAACTTTCTTACATTAATCAATTTTTGCATCTATTTCTGGATATTTTTGGGTAATCTTTGTATCTTCGATTGAAAGCTTAATTTGTTCATTGGTTGATGGAGAATAAAAAAGTTCTGGATATTCTTGTCGTATCTTCAATAGCTTATAAGTTATAGTTATCACAAAGATAAAAAACCAGGTGCAAACGGTAGAGTTAAAGAGTCAAAAATATTGAAAATTCAAAAAATAAAAGAAAAACAAATCCCCCAAAAACGACACATGGTTGTTATTGCTTTGGTTTTCTACAAAAATAATATAACGCCACAATTTCTTCTTTTATAACAAATTGTTTATTGAATAAACAAATAAAACAAATTTTTATTTTCGAAATACCAAAGAACAATAGATAAATTGATTTGAAAAAATGGTATCTAAATATCAATATTAACTTGCAAAAGAAACGTAAATTAACGAGTGCATTTTAAGCAAAAAATTTTCAAGAAACCATTTTTCAATTAGAAATCACTATTTTTAACAATGATAGGGTTGAAATAATTGTTATTACCAATACATTGTTAATAACAATTATTTAAACAATAAAAATAAAAAATTTGAAAAAATCATTTTTATGTAGCTTTTAACAAAAAAAAAATTGTCGGCATATTTTGAGGAAAGTAGCTTATTCAATGCTTTATTTATGTTTTTTATTTTTCAATGTCTTACATTGTTTATAAAATAATGATTAATCCTTTTTTTTTTATTTATCCAACTGGGATCGTTCTTTATTCTTTGAAGAATGGCTCCAAAAAAATTAACAATTATCAGGGTTTATATGTTGATGTTCCATTGATTTGTTGAAAATATAAACAGGATGTTCATAAAATCAGATGTGGAATCATCTGCGACTGAATCTTTCTATCAATATTCAATTGAGAATGTTTCCCTTTTCAACTTGATGTTCCACTTATTAAGAATTGTTAATTAGTAAAAGCATAACTACTAGAAAAATTGCCGTGATTTTTTTTCTGTATTCAGAGAGTACCTCAATTGTTTCTTGCCTCAATATTGATATTTAATTGGTGAAAATAATGTAATTTTTTTTGAGCATTCGAGTCGGGTGATGCGCGCGCGAGACGAACCACCCCTTCTCACCCGTATTTTCACCGCTCAATTAAAATTATTAATATTCATGGTGTAGTTCCAGAATATGGGACTTTTTTAAAAGAAATTTCCTGCTATCTCTGGATCTTTTCTTCGATTTTGGACATCGGAAATAGTTTTTGAGATATTTTTTTTAAATTTTCATAATTTTTAAATTTTCGCAAATGGGAGTTTTTTTTAAACTTGTTTCTAAATTCCAATATGAATCGAATGACACCTCACTCATAGAAATATAATGGTCCAAAAAGCACTTATTGACCAGACCAGATATAGCATATGATCAGTATGCACCATAGTGATTATGTTTCACAATATGGAACTTGTTTTTCTCTTTCCCTTCCAGTGGAAATGGAAATATCATCCATTGAGAAAGTTGATAAAGTTTCTCATTTGATTGCTGCAAACTATGAAAAATAAAAGACCCAAAAATGTAATAACAGTGAAAGTATTCAAATATTCTGAGAAAAACCCTTTTTTCATTTATTTCTATGGCAAGCCATCCCTTCCTAATGCATGGCAATATGAGTATTGATTTTTGACATTTCTGATCATCTGAATTATTGTCAAGTTTGCTTTGAAAATACTATATTTCATCGTATTGGGAATATATCTCATGAACGGTTATTATCATACCACAGGATCGTCGTTTCAATTTGAAGAGCTCGTTCCACTGATTCTTGATGCCCTGAATTCAATGATACCCACAATCAGTTTGTTTTGTCATTCGCAAAAAATATTATTATGGATAAATAAAAAAAGTACAGGTGTTCATTTGAAAAAAAATATTAATTCAAGTGATAACGGAAAAAATGTAAACTTCAGTAGTATTGAATACATTATATATGTAATTTCTTTCGTTTTCCGTGAACGTACGTTTCGGAGTGGTTTTTCAAATGGATTCGATTGGTAAAATTGCCTTTCAATGCCCAACATTAATCAGCCATCATATTCACGTGCCATCGACCTTGATATCGTATTTCTATCCTTTTCATATTCTGCTGAAAGCTCTCTCCCTGTTTTTCGCTGGAATCAGCATTTTTGGAAAAAAAATCAAGATGTGCAGAAAACGATGTTTTACGATCACATTGTATTCCAGTATTTGGAACATTCAATAACGTTGCGACAATGTTGCTCTAGATGTCTGTGATTACCAAGGAAAACATTTACAACATTCTTGAATGCTCGCCAATCTTCCAGCTTGGTTACAATTACAAATAGTGAATTATTCTGTTAGGAGTCCATGACCTAAGTCCAATATTTAATCTAAAATAAGCGTGGAATGTTCCCTTTACGAAGTCTGTAATATTTTGTCGTCAATTTGACAGCACGCAATTTCCACAAATATAACAAAAAACATCTACTTTTTTTATACCTATACCCGAAGACATTTTTCTGGGAAATTAATCAGGTACAAAATAATAATGGTGTGATAATGACCAATATAAAAATGTTAGCAAAACATTAACATCAACAATTTCAAAGACAATTTCAAAAACACATCCGAGATGGCTTATTGTTTTTCTGTGGTGTTAAGAACGAGCGGTGCTAGCTTAAAAATCAACACACTCTCTCATGACAATGTAATGAACACGCGAAAAGAACGCAAAACCCTACAATTTGATTCAAATTGTGCAATTATTGAAAATAACAATTATATAGATTTCATCTTGAATCTTATATGATACGACACAAAATGGAGTGGACTCGTTATCTGCGCCACCATATTAGTGGAAAAAACTTGCGCCATTCTGAACATCAAAAATAATATAATCCTATGATAGTTCTAGAGAATCCTTCGTTTTCTAATGAAATTGAATTCGGAAATCTTTTGATTTTTCGTTCCGCATGGTCTCTGAATGCAAACAATATTTACCTGATGATTTAAAAAAAAAATGGAATCTCTCTGAATTTGATTATTTTTTCATCTGATGAATTCATCACTTGTTGAAATAAAAATGTATTTTTAGTTTGTATATCGAATGATAAAAAGGAATATAATAAATGACGCCATCATAAAACCATCCAATTCAGAGACTTTCAGGAGGCTCATTTTCTTGTTAACCAATACATTATATTTTTTTCAATATTCGAAAATAATTCTTTTTTCCATATCTTGGGTTTTCTCTCCTCCTGGAAGTAAAAATTATCAGTTACCTGTTCTGAGTAGGGCAAATTACTAAATTTGCACCGATATTTTACTGCGTTTCTGATATTCTGAGTAGGAGATTTGAGCCGGTTCTGGGTCTCCCCCCTCCCACTTTGACGTCACGTGTGACCTTGAGTGGTTGCAGGTGTGCAATGTGTGTGTGTTTGACCTTGAGATTTGACTTTGAGATTTGTCATTGAGTTTTGACGTTGGGTTTCATCGACTTTGAGATTCGACTTCAGTTTTGACCTCGAGTTTGACCTTGAGATTCATAACATCAAGTTTTGACTTTGAGATTTGACCTTGAGTTTTGATGTTGGGATTGTTTCGGCAACCTCAAGATCTGATCTTGATTTCTTTGTTCGACTTCGACTGAAGCTGTGGTGTAGGCATACATATTCTGAGTAGTCATGACCTTCATGAATCCCCACACTCTCCAAGCGAGGAGGGCGTTCATCCTGTGAGAGAGCTGAGAGTGAACTGCGAGTATTGATGAGTGTGTTGAATAATTGAAAAGAGGGTGGGAGCTTTTGAACAAAGACCAATATCATCATTACCAGTATCTACTCAACGCAGAGATCTTAAAAATATAGCATTGGAACTTTCTTCCTATTATAGGCAAGTTGCCAACAATTTATTTCATTTGAAAACCTTAAAAGGAAAACAAATGAAATTTTTTCAACAACTAGACTGAGACAATACTTAATTAACAACATCCTGAACTGGGGAAATCAAATTCGAGAGAAGATGACAGCTATGTCAAATACATATTCTGAGAAAATTAATGAAATGCAAAATTTTGAAGGTAGAAAAATGTCATAGGTGAATTTTAATCTATTTTGTATGTAGAATAGAAAATGTAGAAATAGTTAGTGAATATAAAAGACATGGCATGATTTAGAATAAGAAATTGTGTGAAAGAAAGTGAGCAAAAAGGTAAAATCTGTGGTAAAAAACAAAACAGTGAGTGTTACCAGAGAGAAAAATTACTGAAGACAAGAGGAGAGAAAAAGTCATTCTGGAAGAGCAAGACGTACAAAAATTAATTAACAATTGAAGTGGGAAATATGAAAGCGAACACAATCATCTGCGATGAGACAGATCGACTAGATGTCCCAATCGAACATCCATCCAGATATTGCTCAGGAAGTTGAAACTTACCTCCAGTAAACAGTAGTCATTGCCGAGGGATCTTTCCACCACTTTCAAAGCAGCCCGTAACAAGAAATTGCTGAATTCATCAACAGAAACGACGAACAGGACACAGAGAAGTCACCAACAATAAACCTCAAGGTACTTCTAATAAAACCAAACTAAAATATAGTGCACATTAGTTGGACACTCACAAAAAAATTTCCAACAAACATTTTTACCTACTATTATTAGCAAGTATTATCAATTTCCATTATATAGTGGTACATAATCTATTTTCACAATTTAAAGATTATTCAATTGCTTGCTAGCAAACCACTGTTTGTTTTCATTCGAATTTGAATGGAAAAGCACTGGTAATAAGATATTTCGAGCGGGTTAAGTAAACATAAGTTTCATTGAATAAAAAAATTAATTACCTGACCGATTTCTGCTTTCATCTTTGTCGCTTTGGTAAAATACTTCCACTTGTTATCTCCCTAGTAAAATGAAATATATAATATCAGATAAAGTATTATGTAGAATAATTGATTTCATACAATTTTCTTACTAGGTTTCAGGGAAATGTTGATATTGACTTAAAATGAAAATGGTTACGTTCGTATTGCGGGAGATATTTTTTTATTTTCCCCGTGCCCTAGTAAAATGAAACATATAATATCAGATAAATTTTTATATAAAATTGATTGTTTTCATACAATTTTATTACTGGGTTTCAGGGAAATGTTGATATTGACTTAAAATGAAAATGGTTACGTTCGTATTGCGGGATATTCTTTTCCGTATTTTCCGGTGCCCTAGTAAAATAAAATTTATAATATCAGATACATTATTATATAAAAATAAATATTTCATATAATTTTTACTGGTTTCAGGGAAATGTCAATATTGACTAGAAACAAAGGTGATATTCAGCAAAAAATATGTAAGTATACCTATACATATATACTTAAATATTTTTCATATTCTTCCAGGTTTAATTCTAGAAAAATTAATATTAGCGGTAATAATTTGTTTTTCAAATTATTCAGGAAATCGGGAAATTTTATTTTTTATTCTAAATAGAATGATGTTGGCGTATGTTACCGGTTAAAAAAATATTTTGTAAAGTTAGCCATGGATTTGACATTCACTACTCCTGTCAATCAATATTTTATTTGTAGTAATATAAGTTCTTCATAGCATTGTATACAATCATAAGTTAGTGAAAAACTGATAATTAAATGAACTTTCAATCGTATGAGTTGTGTTCCTTTTGTAAAGAATCACAGCACATTGAAATGTACGATACAAATGTAAAATATATAACATACCCAATGGAAAAATCTGGTTAAATCCTGAACAAGGAAACTTATTTAAAGAGATTGGCCACATTCTGCGTGATATTGTGCCTTCTTTTGAACACAAATTTAATACTCAAAGAATTAAACTGGTGTCTCAGTATTATTTTTATTTTATGAAACACAGACATATTGTTGAAAGAAACACCGGTTCTGTGTTTTATTCACCACTTAGAAAAGAGTAGGTAGAAGTGGATTTTTTGAGGAATTTAAAATCAATTAATGATATTATAGAATGTACACTTTGATAAATTGTTGTAATATTCCCAACTTATAAAGTAAGTAAATAAAAAATATTGTCAATATTATTTCAATATTATTTTTGTATAATTATATGATAGCTGTCATGTGCCGGGAAATTTCCACTTATTAATTTCACGTCTACATGCTAATGTGGATTGAAAATTTTCAGAAAATTTGCTGGTTACCATAGTAACAATGTCGAAATAGAGCATCTGGTTGGTTGAAAATGACTGGTATAAAATTTTCTGTAATATTATTTGAACACTGACTTCAAGAAAAGCTGTCAGAGGGCACTACTGAATCCTGCTTCTGAGATAAAAAAAAAACTCATGCAAACCATAAGCGTCCCGACTGAGGTGGTAAAGGTAAAGAATACAGGTGAAAGAGCATTTGGAAAATGGTCAAGGTAACATAGCCGGACAATTCATGATTGTGTGATAACTATTTATTTTCCAAAAGTTCTTAGCACAAATCAAAAGTATTACACAAAATTACAAATATTTTTGAACAATTTTTCGTGATGAGTGGTCATCAAAAACAAGAATAATTATTTATTTTATCAAAATAAAATAAAAGAAAAAACCAAAACCACTCATTATAACAAAATGTCGCCCAACACGAAGCAGAACTGCCAGAATGATAATTAGAAGCAAGTGTACATTTCAAAGAAATATAAAATAAAAAACATTTGTTTGAAATCAAAAATATTTATACAGGGAAAATATAAAGTTGACATTTTAGAATTCTTGCATTGACATATTTGTATGAGTGTGGAGAAAATGGATTTGAGAGATGGTAAAGAAGTTGGTTTGAAAGAAGGTAAAGGAGGTAGTGGGAGGGGTGATCAGGAATAAGGAGAGAGTAGTAATGTGAGAGGGAGTGAAACAAAAAGTGAGAGTATACAAATGGGGAGTTATTTTACAAAATTAATGGATTTATGGAGGATAAAATGAATGGAAATTCAACAAGAATGGAAGCACGAATGAATGGAAATTCAGTAAGAATGGAAGAGAAAATGGAAAGTATGAAAGAAGATATAAAAGGAAACTCAGAAACAATTAATGAAAATATGGCGAATATGAAAAATGGAATGAAAGAAAGTATGAAAGGATTAAGAAGGAAACACAGCAAGAATGGAAGCGAGAATAGAGAGAATGAATGATGGAATGAGAGAAGTTATGGGAAGAATGGAAAAGAGTTACGAAGAAAATATGGAAGGAATATGTGAACCATTTGAAACAAGTAGTGCGCAAAATAATAAGGAATTTCATGAGGTAGTTATACAAAAAACAGATGTTAGTAACAATTCATAAGAAAAAGATTATAAACAAATAGAAAATATCAAAATGAATTCTGATGACAACAATAATGATTTTATAGATGACATGATCATGATTAATAAAAATTTTGAGATGCAACAAGGGAAAATAAATTATGAGATAAAAATAATGGAAATAAAAGAAATAAACATGACTACCTAATAAGAATTTTGAAATGAAAAAAGGAACATTAATGATGGAATAATAATAATGGAAAACAATGACATAAATATGGCTAATAAACATTTTGAGATGACAGAAAGGAATACAATCAATGAAAGAATAATAATGGATAGTAAAATGTCGAATATAAAATAGAAAAGAATTTGAGTAAATATGACTATCAAAAACAAGAGAAATTTTAAATTTTGGAAAAAAAAATTATTGACAATGTTAACATAAACTTTCGATTGAATTTTTTTTAAATTAAATATAGGCTTGGAGTAACAAAACAAGTACAATTCCATAGGAGGAAAGATGAGTATTAAATAAATAAAATAGGAAATAATTAATTGTAGGTTTAATAAATTTCACAGGTACGTTAGGGAACACTAAGTTTAATTAACAATATTTTGATAGACACTGTTTCAGAAACATTTGAATGAAATGAGCTTATGTGGATGATAATCTTAAAGTAAAAATACGAGGATAAAAATGCCTAAAAACAGAAAAAACTAGAGGAAACAAATCAATACATAAATTTAAATTTGGAGAAAGAAAAATAATAATATTGAATAACAATCACTTTTACTGAAAAATATGGAATTTGATTCAATTATTGGTAAAGATCGGATAGAAAAAGTAAAAACCAAAATAGCTTATGAAAGGAAGAAATAGAAATGAATATTTTAAAAAAAAAAAATAAAGAGTAAAATATTTTGTGTATAAGAAGAATCAATGTGAAAAATGTAAGTGGAAACGATAATGATAATTATAATGAAATATATAATAAGATATATGAAGATAATGATAATAATGAAGGTATATTCTTAATTAAAATAAAGGTTTATCAATGAATTATAAATAAATATAATTAGGAAATCATGTATGAATAAAGTATAGCGAAAGAGTATATGCACAAAATGAAAGTAAATGAATCGAAAGATTCAGATTAATAAAATATCCAATTAAATATGAATACAGAGAATAATTAAAGGTAGAGTTAAAAAAGTATTGAAATTGAGCATAATTGAAAGGAGTACCAATAATTATTGAAATCTAATTAATATTGAAAATATATATATCAGTATATGATATAAAAATATTTCAAACATCATGAATTTTCTCTTGTGAGTTGAAGAGATTTCCAGAACAGGTGATTCCTGTGACAAAGGGAAGTAGTATTAGTTATTGTAGATAATAAATTGATATTCAAATTTTATTAACAAGTATCAAAATGTTAAATATAAATGTAGGGAAATTGGTATGATAGAAAATGTTTATCAATATAAATAGAATAGGTACATTGAGAGAAGAAGTCAGAGAATGAAACTGATACATCATATGAATAGCAGGTATTTATGTTATCGTGGTTTTATGCTTTGTTTACTTTGCAGTTTTCTGTTCATTTTACTATTCTTGAATCTTGCACCAGTATCTAGTCAACCTAGAGATCTCAAAAGTATGGCATTGGAACTTTCTTCTCATTATAGGCAAGTTGCCAACAACTTACTCCATTTGAACAACCTTAAAAGGAAAACACAAATTAAAATTTATGAACAAAATCTAGATCACAACTAGACTAAGACAATACTGAATTTACAATATCCTGTACAGGAGAAATCAAACTTGAAAGATAGATTAGAACTAAAGTCATCAGGGATCAACACATAAAAAAAAAAATTTGTCTGGGGTTGGAGCTTTCCACCGTTTTCTAGTCTGGCGCTACGAATGTTTGATTTTTCTCCTGTGCGTTTGGTGCAGGACCGAGTCAAATATCTCACTTGGTCAATTGACCGGTAAACTGACTGGTAAACTGACCGTTGAATTGACCAATAAAACTGACTTCGTACAGCCCTCAAAATATTTCATTAATGTTTTATTTCAAATTTACCCCATTCTTCCAAAGCCCGTGCCGGTCAAGTTCTTGGGTGTCCCACAGCTGAATTTTTTCTGACCAATTTTAAGATTATAGGGGGCAAATATTTGTTTTATTTTTTTGTTTTACATTTCGTGATTGTGTTATGAGGTGTTATTTTTGTTCGTTGATTGTGTTGCCAATTATTTTAGTTTGAAGAATACTGCTGCCTTATATCTGAAACTGCAATACCCTTATAAAAAGAATTTGATGAATTATTTACATTTTTACTTATTATAATTTTCAGAAGTTTTTTTATCATGAAGAGTTCTCTCAATTTTGATTGCCAACCCCACCCCATGCCATTATACCATAAGTGAAATATAATACAAAATGTATTTTATCAATAAATGATTAATTCCTGGGAATCACTTCATATTTTCAAATTCTTTTATTCAAGTTTGGTACTTGAATTTCAAAAGTGGAAATAAATTATAATTGATTTTCTTCGAATATTATTCCTACCTACTTTGAAATATAAATTAATGGAACACAATATATTCTGATAAAAATTTTTAATCAATATAAATAGAATAATTTAAAAGAAAGTCTCATAATGAAACTGATACATCATATGAATAGCAGGTATTTATTTCAACGTGGTTTTATGTTATGTTTACTCTGCAGTTTTCTGTACATTTAACTTTCCTCGAACCTTGCACCAGTATCAAGTCAACGCAGAGATCTCAGAAGTATAGCATTGGAATTCTATTTTCATTATAGGCAAGTTGCCAACAATTCATTTCATCTGAACAACTTCGAAAGGAAAACACAAATCAAAATTTATGAACAAAATCTAGATCACAACTAGACTAAGACAATACTGAATTTACAACATCCTGTACTGGAGAAATCAAACTTGAAATAAGATGACAGCTACACGTCAAATAAGTTTTCTGAGAAAATTATTAAAATGCAAAATTTTGAAGGCAGAAAAATGTCATACATGAATTTCAATCTATTTTATATGTAGTATATAAGATGTAGAAATAGTGAAATAGCGAATATGAAAGACATGGCATGATTTAGAATTGTGTGAAAGAAAGAGAGCAAAGACGTTGAATCTGTGGTGAAAAACAAAACAGTGAGTGTTACCAGAGAGAAAAAATAACTGAAGCCAAGATGAGAGTGAAAAATTAGTTTGGGAGAGCAAGACGTACAAAAATTAATTAACAATCAAAGTGAGAAATATGAAAGCAAACACAATAACTCTGCCATAAGACAGATCAACTAGATGTCCCAATCAAACAGCCATCCAGATATTGTCCAGAAAGTTTGAGCTTACCTCCAGTAAACAGTAGTTATTGCCAAGGAATTTTTCCACCACTTTCGAAGCAGCCCGTTCCAAGGAATTGCTGAATTCATCAACAGGAACAACGAACAGGACATAGAGAAGTCACCTACAGTAAACTTCGGAGTACTTCTAATAAAACCAAACTGAATTATAGTGCACATTGGTAAGACACTCATTAAAAGTTCCCCAACAAACATTTTTACTTACTATTATTAGCAAGTATTATCAATTCCCATTATATAGTGGTACATAATCTATATTCACAATTCAAAGATTATTCAATTGTTTGTTGTCATTTGAATTTGAATGGAAAAGCACTAGTAATAAGATATTTCGAGCGGGTTAAGTAAACATAAGTTTTCATTGAATAAAAAAAATAATTATCTGACCGATTCCTGCTTTCATCTTTGTCGCTTTGGTAAAATTGTTTCTGAAATATTATTTGAACACTGACTTCAAGAAAATCTGTAAGAGGGCACTACTGAATTCTGCTTCTGAGAGAAAAGGAACTCATGCGAACCATAGGCGTTCCGTCTGAGCTGGGAAAGGTAAGGAATACAGGTGAAAGAGTATTTGGAAAATCGTAAAGGTAACATAGCCGGACAATCAATGATTGTGTGATAACTATTAATTTTTCATAAGTTCTTAGCACATATCGAAAGTATCACACAAAATTACAAATATTTTCAAACAATTTGTTGTGATGAGTGATTATCAAAAACAAAAATAATTATTTATTTTATCAAAATCAAATAAAATAAAAAACCAATATATATATATATATATATATATATATATATATATAAAAATCGACATGTGGACAAAAATTGGTATTAGGGGATTTTTCAATATGATAAATTCAAATTTGATCTTAGTTTGGCCCTAAATTGTAGGGGGCGCCGGTTACAGGTCTTTGTCTCTTTTGGGGAGTCACAACTTTGTCGTGCATATATGTATCACATTTTCTAGAAGAAAAATCGATTTCTTTATCATTTTTACGTGAAAGAGGTGTGCTACAAGCAGCCGTTCACGAGATATTTTGATTAAAATTATTCGATGCATCCAATCTTCTTCTCACTAATTCGCGAACTCTTTGAGAATAATAGTATCAAGTAGGCTAGTAAGTTTATTCCAATGTTTTTTTGTCAAAAGTGATATCTCGACGCATAGTTAAATAGTTTTATTTGTTATTTTTGTGATTATTTGATGAAAAATGGTAAACTTCACCAATGCAGAGTATGCTGACATACATTTTAAATACGGACTTGCTAACAGAAGTGCATATGAGACTAGACGTTTGCATCAGGATCGTTATCCGCACCGCACAACTCCAACTTAACAACGTTTTCAAGAATTCTCGCTCGGTTAAGGGAAACAGGAAATTTCGAGATAGCTAGTCATCTGTCTGGTGCACATCGGACGATAAGAACTCCTGAAACCGAGAAAAGCAGTTCTTAATCTGGTAGAAAAATACTCAGAAACAAGCTGCAGAAAATTGCGCTGACGTCGAACATTTCTCATGTTCTGGTATGGAAAATTTTGATTGATAATTTGTTATATCCCCACCATATTCAAAGAGTTCAGGCACTACTGCCTTGTGACTTTCTGTTACGTATCAACTTCCGTCGTTGGTTTCTCCAATACCTCATTCAAAATCCATTATTTGAGAATCAAATCCTGTTTACCGACGAAGCAAATTTCTCACGCAACGCTATACGCAATTTTCACAACAATCATTTGTAGTCAGAGGAAAACCCCCATGCAATACAGGAATCACATTTCCAAAAACAGTTCTCTCTTGACGTGTGGGCAGGAATCCTTGGAGATTATTTTATAGGTCAATTCTTTATTCCGGGAAAATTAAACGGAGAGAGATATCGTCATTTTCGTTGAGAAGATTTTCCTATTTTACTGGAAGATGTGCCGCTTAGACAACGAAATAAAATGTGGTTTATGCATAACGGTGCCCCGGCACATTTTAGCATCCAAGCTCGAGAATTTTTAGATCAAACTTTTGGTAACCGTTGGTAGGTCACCAGAACTCAACAGTTTGGATTTTCACCTGTGGGAATATCTCAAATCATCAATTCACCAGACACCTATCCGAAATGAAGGAGAATTGAGTAATCGAATAATTAACTCTTGTAGAACGATTCAAAATACTCCAGGAATTTTCCAAAGAGTGCGCGAATCAATGAGAAGAAGAATGGATGCGTGCACACAGGCAGGAGGTGGACATATCGAACATTTATTGTGATTTTGATTCAGATTTATATCTAGTGTTCTGTTGTTTGGAAACTAGCGTTTGAAATGTTTCTATGTTGAATAAAAAAAAAGTTTTAAAATTTGTTTCACTTTTTGACAAACACATGCATCGATTAATTTAAATCAAAATATCTCGAAAAAGGGTGCTCGTAGCGACTTTTGAAAAGCATATTTTTTTCACGTTAAAATGATAGAGGAATCGATTTTTTTCCTAGAAAATGTGATAAATACATGCACGACAAAGTTTCGAATCCCGATAATAAGACAAAGACCTATAGGTTGCGCCCCTTACCATTAAGGGCCAAATTAAGATCAAATTCGAATTACTCGTATTGAAAAATATCCAAATACCAATTTTTGTCTGAATATCGACATTATTTTGCAAATTATTTACGAAAACCCATAAAAATAAATTTCTAACACCCTGTATATGAAAAATTAAGGCTTTGTGCACGCATGCTTATAAAACTTTTCACATATAAATAACTGAGGAATCGTCCTGTAAAATTTCGGACACTTATTACATAACACCCTTGATGAATGTTAACCAAACTGTTGATGCCGTGACTAGAAGAGATCATCGTATCCAAACAAAGTTCAGGAAGACCTACTTATGTGAACTCCTGTCCAAATAATCATTATCCACATGAATCGTATAAGGATATCTCGCAAACTCGAACTAATATAATAACTTTGTTATGGCAGTTATGATAGTAGACACGAAGCTGGGCTAGATGGATCCAAACATAATCAACTGTAATCTCCGTAATATATTTATATATATTTCTATATAACTAATTATTTATGAATACAAAATCAATAGAAGAATACGATAATTATATCATTAGAATTCACAAGCTTGTTTTGGATCTCAATTAACACAGTGATTGATCCAAACGTCGAGGGCAAACACTTATAAAAATTCCGGGTAATTCACCTGGTGAGATTAGATTGCAAATAATATTGCTATGACCCGAAAGTGATAAACCTTGATTTCTTAAAACTCCTCTCAATGTTTGTTAATGATACTTCTAGTATGCCGCCACGCAAGTAAATAACATATTTCAGAGCTTTATTTTGGTGAATAAAATGTTAGGATTCAGTTCTCTTTTCACTCAGACCTACTGAATATTATACCTAATTAACTGAAAACTACCATGAAATGATTTTTGAAGGAATAGAAAAACTCAGGAGGCGAAAAAATAGCAAGGATATTGAAGGTAGAGGAGAAAACGTGGACGAGGAAGATGACCAACGATACATTGAATGACATGACATGCCCCTATTCTAATCCCAAAACCTAGGAATTGGTTGAACTGGAAAAACTTCAGTTCCATCAGTCTACTAAGCAAAAATGATCAATTACTTCCAAAGATTTTCGCCCAAGTTGTGGTCCACAAAATTATGTAATAACAAAAAAATAATATCCTATCTAGGGATAAGAGTTTATGTCATACCAAAAAGAAACAGGATAAAGTTATAGTTGGAAAAAATAAAAAACATGCTTATATAGCAATGTGAAATGAAAGGTTGGAAATAATAGGAATAAATTAATTTACCAGAAAACTTCCTAATGTGTAGAAAAGCGTGGGGTGCTTGGTATCAGTTATCTTGAGTTTTTTATCGCCAAATGTTCGTGAAGGTGGATTCATTATGGAAGGTAAGTAGAAAGCACCCCAAACATTTTTGGACAGATATTGCTGCGGAGGTGTGTTTTTTTAACTATAATTACATTTCTAAATTTTCGATTCATATTTTGCTTCAGAAACGTATTGAAGAAATTCTAATTACGGGAGGTAAACACTTCGATTGATTGATTTTTCCACATGGGATTGAAGTTTTCACTAAGCTTTGGTGAAAGTGTTGAGACTAAATCAACGCACTCTCAAAATTTTCGTAATCAGTAAATTGGATATTATGAAATCATTGTATTGTCATTGGTTTTCCATACATGTGTAGAATACGGATGTCTGGAGTGGGTGAAAAGTGAATTCATAGAAAAAATCGTGTTAAAAAAGTAGCGATCGTCTCTAATGACTCCAGTCAGGCACTCGACCTAGATCATCAATATTATAAAGTGGAATCATAACTTGGGAAACCCACTGAGGAAGTTTTAAATCAAACATCTGATTATGGTTTGAATTTGTTTTCAATATTCACGAGAAATTGGCAGTATCCAGTAGTGAGTTCTGCAGTTCGAAAGATCCAGCACATTTTCAGAGAGATTAAGTGATCACTTCGCTACATGAATTGGGATAGGATGAAACCAATAAGGGTGGTATCTGTTTCATGTCGAACTCAACTGAGATAAATTTTTTTCTCATATCTTGGGGTAATATCGTAAGACTGTGGTCACAAACCTTTGTTCTCAAATATATGGATGACTTCAATTGAAGTTGGTAATTATGTCTGGAAAATAATATAGCTCATCCATCTGCGAATGGTCAGAAAATGAAAAACAATCCTCTATTTGTTATGAATAACAACCAACTTGTTGATGCCGTGACATAATAGATCATTGTATTAGAAAGAAGTTTGGGAATACTCACCAAATGAATCGTATTGGGATTCCTCGCAAACTCGAACGTATAATAGGAACCTCGTTATGTCTCTCATGATATAGGATGGAGCCGGGATTATATTTCTCTGCCTAAATGGACTCAAACATGCTCAACTGTAATCTCCAAACTGGAAATGGATGGTTGCCATTGGAATATGCCGTTAGAATAAAGCGATCAAGATCAAGACTTACACGAAAATTGTTCCTTACATTATGCAAATATAGAATAGATGCATATATAATAATAATGTTCAATCGTTCAGAATTACATGAAAAATGACCAAAGGAGTATTCCAATTTCAGAGAAGATATTCGAAAACATAAACCATACCATAAAAACAAACATACGCGTGGGAACTATGGTTGGATATGTAGATTCTCAAATAAGTTTTCTGGTGTAGTCATTCCACTGATACTATATCAGAATACCAATATCAGGTAGAGCTCAACTTTTTTAATATTTCTTTGAGAGATTTATATTGATTGTTCATATTTATATATATATATTATTATAGATTTATATATACAGGGTAGAATCTAACCTCCTGCTCACCCGTGAATGACGAGTGTATGATGCCATTTTATAACAGAGTACAGTAATTGAAAATATGAAAAAAACCATTTGAAAACATGTTTTGTTCTTTGTGAAGACAACGAAGCTTTAGGTAGCGCCACCCACCTGATTTCAGGTGATCTACTCAGAGGAATACTTTGGTAATTTCCTAATGCAATAAACATTTGACTCGAAATTTGAATAATGTAGAATGTTGAACTGATTGTGTGATGAATGTATACATAACAGGCTGTCTGTGAAAGGAAGAAAATTACAAACCTTGTAATAAAATCAGAACTAGTTGACTTCATATTCTGCTTTGAAGTGTTTATCATAATTATCACTCGTAAGGAACAAACGACACATACAGTTTCGGAAAGGGGAAAAAATCCGCAATTGAATATTGTTTTGAAAAATTATATCGCGACCATTGTAGTAATTCAGACATCCAGAACACGTGAACTGAACACTGTTGCCAAGCAAGATTTTCGCATGCACGATTTACAAAGCTGTCTACGAACGAAAGTTTGTTAGATTCTACTAGTGTTTTCTGAATGGCTGGTGAATGAAAGATCCTAATCAGCAACCAATCAGAAAACAGTGCACGATGTGCAGGAGAATTGGTTTGAACATTATTGTCTTTGCCTCCAGCTGGCTCCTGAAACTGAACACCGAGCCGTTCCGTGCGCATTTTGAAGAGTAGAAGACAAGATGAATCAATCGTCACATTCATGAATAAAGTTTTGAATTTCAATTCTGGTTGGATTCTGGATATGCCAATCACTGTGCGGGCGTTTTCGTGCTAGAAATATTAATATAATGTAATTTTTTTTTTTAAATGGAATTTTTTTCAAAAACAGACACTAATATTCGAATAATTCTCCTGTACTGCGCTAACTGTTTTCTGGTTGGTAACTAATTAGCATCTTTCATTCACCAGCCAATGGGAAAACACTGATAGAATCTAACAAACTTTCTTCGATAGACAGCTTTCTAAACCATGCATGCAAGAATCTTGTTTGGCAAAAGTGTTCAGTTCACGTGTTCTGATTGACAATGATCGTGATATTATTTTTCAAAACAATATTCAATTTCGAATATTTCCCTTTTCAATACCGTTTGTGTCGTTTGTGACTGTGATAATTATGAATAATATCTCAAAGCAGAGTATGAAGTCAAATAGTTCAGAATCTATCACCAGTATGGAAATAATAAAATTTAGTTTTTTTCTTCACTTGGAAATTGAATATATATCTCAGGCATCCCGCAATGTTTACATTCACCACACAATTAGTTCAACATTCTACATTATTTAGATGTCGAATTGAATGTTCATTGCATTCGGTAATTGCCAAAGTTTTCTTCTGAGCAGGTCACCCGAAATTGAGCGGGCGGCGCTACCCAAGATTATGTCGAATTCTACAAAGAGCAAATCATTTTTTTTTCATATTCTCAATCACTGTAACTCGTTATAAAATGGCATTAAACACTAATAAGTTACGGGTATACACGAGGTTGAATTACATTTATATATATATATATATATATATATATATATATATATATATAGTAGCAGTAATTTGATGGACATAGCCCTCAGAGAGAAGTGTTAACCGTAGACACGTGTTTCGGGCTCTCGGCCCTCATCAGTACGGTGGAGAAGTGCAAAGATGAACAACACTTGGTAGAAAACAACAAATCAACGGAGTCAACAAACAGAAGCCAGTCGCTCATTTGTGGTTTCGGTCAGCAGACCCTGAGTTCCAGGGCAACAACCAACGTCACCACGGAGGCAGCTATAGCTACCTGCGTGACATCCGAGTCCAGGCATATAAATATGAAAGAGAGTATTAGTGAGGGGACTGTTAAAAACAAAGTAGAAATAATTTATTGGACATAGCCCTCAGAGAGAAGTGTCAACCGTAGAACCGTGTTTCGGGCTCTCGGCCCTCATCAGTACGTTGGAGAAGTGCAAAGATGAACAACACTTGGTAGAAAACAACAAATCAACGGATTCAACAAACAGAAGCCAGTCGCTCATTTGTGGTTTCGGTCAGCAGACCCTGAGTTCCAGGGCAACAACCAACGTCACCACGGAGGCAGCTATAGCTACCTGCGTGACATCCACGTCCAGGAATATAAATATGAAAGAGAGTATTAGTGAGGGGACTGTTAAAAACAAAGTAGAAGTAATTTAATGGACATAGCCCTCAGAGAGAAGTGTTAACCGTAGACACGTGTTTCGGGCTCTTGGCCCTCATCAGTAGTACGGTGGAGAAGTGCAAAGAAGAACAACACTTGGTAGAAAACAACAAATCAACGGAGTCAACAAACAGAAGCCAGTCGCTCATTTGTGGTTTCGGTCAGCAGACCCTGAGGAAGAGAGTATTAGTGTGGGGACTGTTAAAAACAAAGTAGAAGTAATTTAATGGACATAGCCCAAAACACGTGTCTACGGTTAACACTTCTCTCTGAGGGCTATGTCCATTGAATTACTTCTACTTTGTTTTTAACAGTCCCCTCACTAATACTCCTTTATATATATATATATTATATTTATATATATATATATATATATATATATATATATATATATATATATATATATATATATATATATATATATATATATATATATATATATATATATTTATATATATATATATATATATATATATATATATATATTTACGTTTATACAGGCCCTTTTCGGTACATACTCTACGAACCCAGACCAAATCCTACGAACTCAGACCGGCTCCGGCTTGACAAAGTTTTGCTATGTAAAACTGTCTAGGTTAGACACTACGGACGAAATAATAGCCGGGTTCGAAAAAGCGGTAAAATGAAGGTTTTTATATTGATTTAGTTCCATCACTGAGCGTGTAGGCGGCGCTTCCGGTGGAGAAGAATATGGTATATAATGCCATGCATTTTTGCGACGAATACCAACCCGAAATTTGGCAGCAGCGCCGTTTATGTGTTGACGAAGTTTCAGCAGCAAGTTTGAACCCTATTGTCCATATATTGTGATTTTTGATTATTTGAGGATACCTTTATTTCACGGATAATTATATTTGAAAGACTAATTTGTTGACAGCTCTGTTCACTGTATTCCTAAAGATTTTCCTACAAATAAACATTGAGCAACAAACAATTATTTAAAATGGATATTTTCAAAGTTTAGCTTTTGAAAAGCTTTTATTTAACTTGCTTCGTTTATATACCTGTCTATCTTTCCTGTTCAAAACTTGTTAGTGATTTTGACCCACTTCTAGTCGTTGGATTAACTGAAATTTGGCAGTTTTCCATAATTCCGGTGACAATGCATCATTAAATTTTTGTTAGCGGGAAAACAGAATGGCGGCTCCAAAATGTTGGGCAAATTATGTGATAATGGTCTGATTCTAATAAAAATTGGAATGTGGGAGTTTTTGGGATCGGAGATCATGATTTTTTTGAAAAAGTTCATAAATTTAATATGACGGATCCAAGATGACGTACGAGTTTTATGATTATGGTCCGATTCTTTTGATAATTGGTATGTGGGGTTCCTTGGTATTGGACGACAAGCTTTTATTCTAATGCACTAAAAAGAAAAAATAACACATCAAAAAGCTCGCCGCGCAATGTTTTCAGATAGATATTAAAAAATTGGTATTCCTGCGCGACAAGCTTCTCAATCTGTTACTCACAGATTAACACACGTCACACATTTGAAACACTTATTTTTTCCTTTTTGGTGCATTCGAATAAAAGTGGTAGTCGAAAAGTTTTTTTTAATCACTTGATTTTGGAACGAGTTTCCTTGGACTGAAAGTCTTATTATTATTATGACATAAAGGAAAGACACGAATCCAACCAGAATATATAGGTGCACTCTGTATTTGCTGTCTATCAGGTTCAAATGTTGCAATTGGAATTTTTCCCATTTCAAATCGACTCTGAATTCCCAGGTGCTCTCCATTCGAGTGACCATTTCGTATGAAAAATTATCAAGATGGCGCCTCCAAAATGGTGGTGTGATTTATGGTCCAAAGATGTGTGATTCATGGTCCACTTCTTTTCAAAATTGGCATCTAGGGGTTGTTGAAATCAAAGATGATTTTTTTGTTAAAACTCAAGAAATCAAGATGACGGATTCCATTAATGACTGCAAAGAATCGAATGAAAATTAATAGAAAAAAAAATATGTTGAACTACCATGCAAATAATTTTCTTCAAATGTGTCACATTTGTTATTCTGTGAATAACGGATCCAAAAGCTTGTACTGCAAGGATGATTCTTTAAATTTCAATTCGGGAACATTGTGCGGCTAGGTTTTGAATAAAGAAAATTATAATTTTTTTATGCATTTGAATTAAAGCTTGTATATTTTGTTCCTTTTTCATGATCATTTGAATGATGGTGGTTTTTTTCTCATCTACATTCTTTATGCATATGGAATCAAAGGAGAGTTAAATCATTTTTTATGTTAAATGACGCATGAGATCGAAAATGGCGGTAAATTCAATTATCGGAAAAAAAAAATCGAAAAAAAAAACCCGAGGAAAATTTCCCGAATTGTTTCGGAAGAGTTTCCACGAACATCACTCAGAAAATCTCAAATATTTGTAAGGGTACTACACAAGTAATTCACAAATTATTAAAACATGTTATTAATAAAAACCAAATATTTGCACTCGTATAAAATTGTCGGAAGTAAAAATGTCACTTGAATTAGCAAAGAAAACTATAACCTACATTTCCAAATTCATTTGTTACGGTAGGTATTGAATACTAGGGTTTTGATCCTGATCCAATCTTTCTCCTGAAAATCATTAGGATTATGATTGATGAATTCGAGGCATTCATTTTTTTTGGAGCGATCTTCTTCCCTTTATGTTTTTTAATTTCTCTAAAACAATTTTTTTTCTAACGAGCTCCCATTTTACCCATCCACAAACTTTTTTCTAGTATTTTCAGGTTTATTTATTTTTTTGCCCGTTTCTCCCCTTGTGTCTATTTCTTCTTGACTGTCCTCGATTTCATCTTGACTTCTCCCTTGCAGGAAATGCATTTATAAAAACAGGGACACATTTATTTTTTTTCCCTACAAAGTCCTAAATACCAATTTTTATACCCAATTCGAAAGCTAACAAAACCATTATGCAAACTTTCACCTTCGATTCCACCCTTTCAGAGGTTGAATTTCTAGAAACACTGGAATATATATTTCTTCTATTTGTAAGAAAGACTTCAAATATAATTTTTTATGACCCCAACTAAAAAATTAACGGAATTCGCATACAAACTTCCAATACCAATTTAACCTCCTTTTCACACCAAAATAACAAATTTCATGATCCTTACTAACTATACAGACTAACTATACAAACTTCAGGGTTGAAACTAACTATACAGACTTTAGGGTTGAATTTTCAAAAACTTTGAAACACATTTTTCTTCATTTGTGAAGAACGGCCCAAATACTAATTTCCTGACTCTAATTTCAAAACCAACTTCACTTTCACTTTCACCCCCCTTCTCACCCACCTTTCCACCACTCTAGGGATGAAATATCAAAAAAATATGCTGTCAAAATTTCAGCTCTTATGTCCAGCGGATCGATCTAGGCGTTGATCGTATATCAGTTAATCAGTGAGTCAGTTAGTCAGGACATGTAATTATATATGTATATATTACCCCAAACACGAGGTAGCTGCTGTGAACCGTTGAGGAGATCCCTGGAAGGTCTTCCATCTCCATCATCAGATTGATTCCGGTCCTCCATTTTATTGTAGTGTCATCAGAACAACATAATATGTGCTAAGTTTCAACAGAATCGGTTCACAGGTCTTGATCAATAAATCATCCCCTATTTTTCTACCTTCGGAAGTGTGATTTCAAATTTATATGGGATCAATTCACAAGCATACCCTATACTATAAAAAAATAATCATCTAAATCGGATATCCCAGTACAAAGTTATGCGTGGTAGAATCGGTTAGGAAGTAGAAAATCAGTGGGTGAACCAACAATCATTCCTCATTTTCCTACCGTAACAAGTGGATTTTGTTTTTCAAATCCAACTGGAACCAACTACGAAGTATACCCTGTCCATCAAAATAAGAATCATCGAAATCGGACCACTATGCAAAAAGTTATGAGTGGTCATACATAAAAAAAATATATACGCGTCGACTAGAGTACCCCCTCCTTGTTTTTCGTCGGTTGAAAATGAATCAAATAAACTAAAACAGGAAAATCCTGTAACTAAAACTTATACGTAAAAAAAGTAGTAAAGAAAGAAAGAAAGTGTTTCACCATAATACATATCGATAACAATTTCGTGATCTATTCTAATAGAAAATTATAAATTGAACGCAGAACAGTTTTAAGATGTTTTTTGAACATATTGGTAGGATAGTTGAAATGTCCAAGTGGGTATTACATACGAAATTAAAAGAATTCATCGATCTCATCAAAAGAGAGTTATTGAAGTAATTGCTATTAGAAGTTTTCATGTGGAAAATTAGTCTATTGCTTGTTATGTAGGGACTGCAATTAATTGAATACTCAGAGATTGGTTAGCGTAAACAAAAAGTATATCGGAAAATTTCCTCCAGATAAATAATCGTCCAAGTTCGTTGAATCGAGGTCCTCATCATAACATTTGAAATGCCGATGGCAAAAATGTAGTTTAGATTTTTGACAATTTTTTTCTGGACATAGTCGATACGTAAGATGTATTTGTCATACATAGGGTATAATTCAATTAAATTACAATATAGGTATTACCATAGAGTTATAAATTGTTATAACATGGAGATGACTTTAAAATTATTTGGTATTTCTCAGGATGAAGGCGACAGCTTTCAATGCCTTCCGAACGATAACCTCAACATGGCTTTCTACCGATTTTTTTAAATCCAGGATGACCCATAGGTCCTTTCCTTTATCTTCGTATTATAGTATCTGTTATTTATATGAAGATTTGTTGAGTTGAATACTTCGATAAGATAATTTGGGAACATTTCTGTATATTGAGATAGAGCCTATTGGTTGTGATATATTTTGAAAAACGATTTGGATCATTCTAAGGTCTGAGAAGTCCACGTTGTCTTTGATTCCTTTGTGAATTTTTTAATCATCCACGTATGATGATATTTTAGATGCAATTAAACATTTTTCTATGATACTTAGAAAAATACTGAGTAGTAAGAGACCTAGGTGTGATTCATGTGGTACATCTGAGGTAATTACTGTTCCATGCGATTGAGAGTTATTCAAGGCGATATATTGGTATCTGTTAGAAATATAAGAGATAAGAAGCCTCAATACATTGCCATATACACCAATATCTCCAAGTTTCGTCACCAGAGTTGGATGATGTACTATCGAATGCCTTGGAAAAGTCGGTGTACACCGCACACATCGACACTCCATGTTCCATGGAGTTGAAAATATCTTGCACAAATGGAAAGAGATTAGTAGTGACACTTCTCTCCTTGTTGAAGTTGTAATGTTATGCAAACCATTTGAGTTCACAAATTTCATTCTATAATAGTAGGAAAAATTGAGATGCAAACAATTAAACTGACATACAGAGGATCTAAGTTGATAATAACTGATGAAAAACCGTTTTGAAGACAAGCTTTTATTTAGGCCGTGTACTAAAACGTATAAAATAAGTTTGAGTCATCGCTGACAATGATTTGATTATTTTTTTCGAATTATTTGGTTTTATAAAGCTTGTCATGAAAATAGGTACCAAATAATTCGATTGGGCAGTGATTGGTTGGTAAGTAAGAACTTCTGAAAGTTTATAATGTTCACAAATATTCATAAAAGTAGGTATCAATTAATTTCATTGGTTGGTAAGTAACAATTCGTTGAAGTATTGATTTTATCACAATTCGCGCGACAAGCTTTTTGAAACTACATAATTCAACAAAAAGTAATCGTATTATTGTCAGCGATGACTTGAACTTATTTTATACGTTTTATCACACGGCTTAAACACAATCGTGTCTGTAAAAAGGTTTTTTATTGAATATTTAATTTTTTGCTTTTTACTAAGTTTGCCTTGATCTGTTCATTCCTAATAGAGCATCATTATCACAAGGTCTCTTCCCTGTAAGTTTTGAGCTGGAAGAAATCATGATCTCTGACACCAAAAACTCCCACACATCAATTTTGAATAGAATCTGACCATAATCACGAATCTCTTCCACCATTCTGAAGTCGCTATCTTGAATTCATAGATTTCGACAAAAAATTCATAATCTCCGAACCTGAAAACTCCCACGTACCAATTTTGATTGAAATATGACCATAATCAGAAAAACTCGTCCATTATCTTGGGGCCATCTTGAGTTTATGAATTATGACAAAAAATTCATAATATCCGACCCCAAAAATCCTTGCATACCAATTTTGAATTGAAATATGACCATAATCACAAAACTCGTCCTTCATCTTGGGGCCGCCATCTTGAATTTATGAATCTCGACAAAAAATTTCATAATATCCGACCCCGAGAACCCCCACATACCAATTTTGAATCGAATCGGACCATAATCACAAAACTTGTCCGCCATATGGGAGCCGCCATCTCATGAATTTTGACAAACATTTTATAATCTCCAACCCCGAATACCCCCACATCCCAATTTTGAATCAAATAGGACCATAATTACAAACCTCGTCCGCTATCTTGAAGTCGCCACTTTGTTTTTTTCTCTAACAAAAATTCCATAATGCATTGCCCCCGGAATTATGAACATCTGCTAAGTCGGTCAAAATTCACCTGCGAGATTTGAACCAAAGTAACAAACGAACGAACTAATTAACTAACAAATGAAACTGAATAGAAGCTTGTAAAATCATTTAACATCCTAAAATGAAAATTATTTATTTGGCGACTGAATTAGACAGAAGTCAAGTTAACGAAATTGGATGAAAATGTTTGGCTATTTAATTTTCCTCGCGAGTTTGTGTTGTGGAAATAAAACATTATCTGCGCAATTTGATCATAATATCTTGCGAAAAGACCGGCAACACTGCCGGGTCTGTGAACGTGGATTAAATGTCAGAAATTGTATGTAATGGCTGGAGAACGCGGTAAAATATAATGGGCTTGTGAACGTGACATAAACTATACAATTATATTTTTTTTCACTTTTTTTACCCCTCTCAGTTTCAGTCATTTTTGGAGGTTGTAATGAATGTAGACACCAAAATATTTGTTGAAATCATGAATATTTCTAGTGGGTCTGTGGTGGTCTGATGATTGTAATGGTCTGACAACGTGGGTTGAATCTGTATATATATATATATATATATATATATATATATATATATATTTATGTTATGAAAGACCAGAAATTTATTTTAAAAGGAAAAAAGAAATAATTTCAATAAAAAACCCCACAAAAATAATAATTACTTACTAGTTAGTAGTTCAAGAGATATTGGTTTTACATATTTTAAGATTCTATTTCTTTTATGAAGCCTCTGTATGATATTTATAGATAGAAGTATCAATATATAATAATAACTTTATTGTCCCAAGAAACATTACATGTTTATGGTTAGGGACTATAATCATTTTCATACATTGTCGAAATCATTAGAACCTATAATTGTTCAAAAGATAACAAAAAAGTCTAGATTTACAAAGTCATCCTGAATTAAATATGATCAACAAAATTATAAGCTTGAAACATACATTATATGGAATTGTACCTAACTAAAAATAGCCAATGGGAGAACAACAAATTTCTTGATGACAATAGCCAATCAGGGAACAGTATGGTGGAATGTGACATTTCAAATTGTGAGAAAATAAGAACGGAAAAGTGTCAGAGACAATTATCATTAAATATTGTACATAGTTTGTAAGAAAGAAAAGTGCGTGAATTTGAAATTTCAAATGATATGGAAAAAGGGAGAAATGGTATCTAGGTGATAGAAAACAAAGCCACGAAGGAGATTGAAAGAAATTTCGAAAAGAACGCCACGTTCGTACTTTAGAAAAAGAAAAATTCAAAAAACTTCATCAATATAAGGTAGTTTCTCTATTAGAACCCAATCCACCCAATTTCAGGAGAATTTCAATAGAAATAAATAGCAGCAAACGACATTGCCTTTATGTACTCCACATGAAACTATTTCGAAGCTGATTTCTGAATTTTTATGGTTCCTTTTTTTGGTATTGGAGAGCCTGAGAGCAGTACATTGAGGAGGATTCAATTTCTTGGTGCATATTGTAACAGCGACAGTTCCAGTTGATATTGAACTATTAAAGAACTTCAACCTTCAAAGTAAAAGAGAGGTTGTGTAATTTTTATTCGTCACCGTTTCTCATGATTGTTTTTGAAAATTTGTAGAATGATTATAGTATAAGTTATCTATCGTAGGCCAGGTTAATATAAGTTGTCCTGAATAAAGGAAATAATTATTTTTCGACATTTTCTCGTTTGTTTTTCACAATGATCTGCAATCTCACTTGTAAACACTGAATAGAAATTTGACATCAAGCAGTGGCTCTATTGCCTGAACCGGCTATCTGAGACAAAGGCGTACCAACTGAGTTTAGTCGTGGTAAAAAAAGTGATAACAATTGGCAGCAACGTGACAAGAAAACAGTGACAATGTAACGAAGCAATTTTCTAGAACTCCGTTACTGAGCACGGCTAAAGTATATTCAACCTAACTTTGGTACGTCCCTGCCTATTTGGGGTTTCTATTAGTTCTGGTCTGGCAAAATATTTCATTCCCTATTAGAAATTAAGGTACATACCCAAAGCTACTGGAATTCACGTCAACATCATGCATAAAACATAACAGAGTTTTTCTCTAGATTTGATAAAAAAGGTGAAAAGCTCCGGTGATAGTTTTTGTAAAAGACGAGAAAGAAATAAAGATCGGGATGGGAAAAACCAAATCATTTTTTGTATCAGGAACGAAATAATCCCTCAGATTTTCGGTTCATCAGACAAAAAAACCGCGCCTTTCTTACTGGGCTTTTTCGTCTAGTTTGGTCATACATTCGAGATCTATAAAAAGGCACTATGAAGCTCTCATCGAGGCTTGTTCCAGTTCTCCCGTAAGACTTGTTCCTTGTTACTTGAATCCAGTGGTGATACGAAGTCCGTTTATCAGTAAAAGTGAATAGTGTGAAAAGTAGATTCGAGTTCCAGTGGAGTTGAGGTATCCGTAAGTGGAAATAGTAAATAAGTTGTATTTGAGCTGGGTTTCTCCGTGTGCTGAAGCACTTGAAGGTTATTATTTCTACATTGAATATTATTCGATTTGATTCAATTACTTTTCCGGGCGTTTACATATCATTATATATATTATTATTATTTCATTGAATTAATTATCTGTCGTGGCATTTACAGTTTATTTCTGCCAAAGTATTCTTTATTTGAGTTAATTCGTTGCCTGAGAAGTTAAATATATTTTCTGCATTATTATAATTTCTTTTATTCGAGCATTTGCCGAAACGTTTAAGTTGGTCAGAAGACTACAGAGTGAAATTTGATTTATTTTATTTGTGGGTGGTTCAATCGAATTTTTTGTGAAACCGATTGAGTGTTTAATTTAGGGTGGTATTGGCATTTCAGTCAATTGTTGATTATTTTGAGGGGTAAACATATATGATTTATTTGCCAAATTGAACAGTATGAAGTTGACCATTTTATTTTGTAGCCCCGCGGAAAACAATTTTCACATAAGCTCTGGCAGGTGTTTTCTTTTTCTTGTCAAGGGAAATCTTACATAAATAGTTCTTTTATTTGCCCGTTATTAAAATTATTGAGTTATGTTTTCAGTTATTTGAGTTCAGGGTAAACGCCGAATGCAAACAACTGACGCGAATCTTTACATCACTTAAATCAGTGAATTTAAATTTTATATTGTCTTAAGTTCGGGGAAAACACCGAGTTTAAGCAATTGACGTATAAACCAATTACATAACAATAATTATTGGTCCCCGTTGTCCCGATTCAGGCACTAACCAAATCGGAACATCGGCCGCGATAAAGGCGTTGAAAAGTTTATATGTCCCTGAAAATACATGCCGAGCAAAACAAAATTCACGAATTTCAAAATTTATAGTTATATTCAGGAGGAATAATTCATAATAGCGACTTGAGAAGGTGATTTGGGTAAAAAACGATTTTGATTACATTGTGGGGAAATAAGGGATTTTATAACACGAAAATACTGTGAGGCTTTGTCGTCTGTATCCACGCCCATTTGTTAATATTGTCTAAGCTCAGGAAATCACCAAGCATAAACAATAGGAGAACAAAGGCAAAAATATAATTCATGTTAACGAGAAAAGTGATAGAAGAAAAGGGCTATTTTTAAGGAACAGAGGAAAAAAATATCACAGCCGGGAATATTACCAACGTGAAGCTTAGGTAATATACAAGTGACACGTGGTATTCAATTTTTGTATTAGGGTTAACAAGGGGAAATCGCGATGTTATAAGCCGCTGGCTTATAAACTTGAAAAATCACTTTCTGAGTCAGTCAGATAACCGTGTTCAGGAAGAAACAATTTTTCTTAGCTCTCAAGAGTAGTTCATTTTATTCCCTAAATTGCCAGAAAACTACTGTTCATTTGGCCAGTTATATTTACCGTGAAGGTGAATATCATTTTGATACTATTTGATAAATAGGATTATATTTATATATGTGTATATATATTTATATATATATATATATATATATATATATATATATATATCGGTATATGTATTACCCCCTTTAAATGTGCCAGACCGTTTTCTTTTAAACAAAAGTACTTGTATTACGAAAATTGTTGTGCCAGATCTTGTTGAATATACCAGTTAATTTAATACCTATTACACACTGTGTTTACATTGAAAAAAAACCCTTTCTATTTCCTATAAAGTATTGAAGTTACGCAACAGACGTATTTAGTCAAGTTGCAGAAAAAGAAATTGGTAAAGAAAAAACAAACAAAGACATTTCTGTCTGTCTGTCTCTTTGGGGAGACATAAAAGCAATCGGCGTTCAGTATCCAAAATTTGTACTTAAAGCCTACAGTATTTTGTAAAGATTCAGAAAGTGTCAATATACCAGACCCCTGGACGTTCCGTATCTCCATCTGTAGCTACCCTAGTGCGTGGAGAAAACCACTATAAAATCTGGCGCCCGAGATTTGAAATAGAGAAAGGAAAGTATTTCCTGCCTAAAATTCTGGCGTCATAAGTAACGTGATTTTCTAGGAGTTAAGGGTATTAAAACAAACCCTAGCGAAACACGTCACAAATTTGGCGCCCGAGCAGGGACTATTGGTTATAGTATTGGTTATATAATCAACAAGAGTACGGGTTGTTTTTCATATAAATAATTTTCATTCATTTTCACTCTGTTTGAGTTATTTGAAAAAAAAAATTGATTTAATTTCCGTGGTGTGTAAATTGAAATATATTAGTTAAATTTAATTGGAAATAATTTTCATTGTATTTCCTATGAATTTCTATAATGCTAACACGATAGATAATTGAAAAGTGATTTGATTTCTGATTTTATTTCAATTGAAAAACAGGGACTTTTTATTTTGAGTGGAAATAATTTCCTTTGTATGCCGTTCGCGAATCCAAGTGGACATTACAATTTATTTACTCCGTACCGGGGATAAAAACCAAACGCTTTTTATCAAATATATATTCTCGTGCCCGAAATTGCGCGGAGAGAGATTGTACAAATCAGTTTTTGCTGGTGCATTGGCCGGTGACAAAATTGTACACCTGTTTGAATGATAACAATTATCTTGCAATTGTGAGATAATTATTGGTATTTTTCTGTGAATGAAATTAGATTGAATTTCGAATTGATTTTCGATATCAAGTGGAAAAGTGGAATATCCACAAAAGTTTTTTTGTTGGGTGTTATCTGGATATGGTAACGACCCTTCGATAGGAAATAGATTATTTTGTTTTTATTGAATACGGATTTACTGGGAGAAATATAATTTTGTTGGGTGTTATCTGGATATGATAACGACCTTTCAAAACCGAATAAATTCTTATTGAAAAATATTTTATTGATTTGAAATTTTTTTTTTAATTATTTTTCATTGATAAACTAAGGTGGTCTATCTGAAGAAAATTTTGGTTTAAGAATTATTTTTAAGCCCTCCTAGTGTACCCCATTATATTTGCTCCTTTCTCAAATTATATACGGAGTGTGTAGAAGTTTCGTTGTGTCTTTCAAATTATTTGAAAGGTTAAACAATATTAATAAAATAGAAGGGGTGTTGATATTTTGTTGTTCGCTTGATACCTCACTACGGAAAATTTCAAAATGCCTGATAATGGTGATTCTTCGGATCGTGAGGAGTTGCAGGGAGCGACTGGACTTGATGAAAGTTTAACTGGACTTCGAGTTTCTGGAAAGTGACTTAGGCTCTGATGATTTCTTGGCTCCACCGGGAGTGAAAGCTGGATGGATATATCGGCTTAAGAAACCAGAGTTGATGGAACTGGCCTCCAGTTTACAAATTAATCCGGAAGGTACCGTTATCGAATTGAGACGAAGACTCATTTGGAACCAGTACCAGCCCTAACGAAGGAACTGGGACGTATTTTCATTCGATGGGCCGACAAAATACCGGAGCTGTGCCGAGGAGGGATTTCAGCTATTTACCGTCACATCAAACAAACATTCCGAACCCATGGAGGAGTTCTGGAATGATACCACCTACACCCGAAGAAAGCCTACCACCTTGTCAAGGGATGGGGTTACGAGGAATGACCAGCACAAGTTCGGTGAACACACATACGACGACGATGTCTGGAGTACGCAGTACCATGACACCCTGTGTGGCACCTGGTTTGCCGGTCCCCAGTTCAATTCCAACGAGTGTTTCCGCACCCCTGGGAAGTCACTTACCAACCCCTTTGCCAACTGTACCGTCAGGAGTCGCTGTGGGCCACCCTGGATATCCCATAGTGTTGAAAACACATCGATGGAATGTCAAGTTCAATGGCCAAGAGGAGGCGGCAGCGTTCTTAGAACGGTTAGAAGAAATTTCGGAAACGGAAAATATCCCGAAACATCGATTGTTGACGGCTCTCCCAGAATTATTATATGGAAAGGCACTATTGTGGTATCGCAGCAACAAAGGTTTCTGGAATAATTGGGAAACGTTCAAGGAAACGTTTCGGATGGCGTTCTATCCTGTACATTATCAGGAGGATTTGGAATTGGAAATTAGCCGTAGAATACAAAGAAGTTCTGAGTCTGCCATTGATTATATCATTGACCTACAGACTCTCATACGTCGACATGGGGGATTAACCGTGGAACAGGAAACCCTCCGACTGTATAGAAATTTATTGCCGGAGTTTCGGCAATATATACGAAGGAGCGACTTCTATGACACACCTTCTTTGGTGTCCAAGATTAGGGAGTGTGAAAATTTACGAGAGGAGATAAGACAGAGTGAACGCCCTCAACCCGCTTCGAGACATTCCGTCTCGTTCAACAGGGAACGCTCTCAAACCTCTACGAGGCATTCAGTCTCTTCTAATCGTAACATGACATCAACAATAAACACACAAAATGTTTCGTCATTCCCTGAGGTCCGTCTGGACATCCTCCATTTGAACATGGGGAACAATCTCGTGGAGTACCACAAAACAGAACATCCATCTCGGGATGTTGGAAGTGTGGCGCATTGGGACATTGGCAGAATGAATGTCGTAACCAGCAGCGACTGTTCTGCTCTCGATGCGGAAGAAACGGAATAATGTCCCGACATTGCCCTTGCGAGAATTCGTTAAGGAATCGCCCAGAATCAGGTACTGCACGAGTCCAGACACTAAATATCCAGGAAAAGGCTGTGATACCAAAATCTACGGATAACCGGCCATTTGTCATTATTACTATTGGAGAATCGCGCTTTTATGCGTTGCTAGACACCGGCGCTACCAGATCCTTCGCTAGTGAGGCAGTAGGAAATTGCTGCATTCATCTTGGTTTGAAACCAAGTAGGCAGACCGGGATGCAGCCCCGTCAAGCGGATGGGACGTTCTGCACCATCACTCAAGCGTTTTCGCCCCAGATGACTGTAGGACAGGAAGGTTTAGTACATGAGTTGCTGATACTTCCGCACCTGACCGTGGATATTATCTTGGGGATGGATATTTTGAGTAACAAATTCCGAATTGACTTAGCCAGTAATACAGTATTTCTCAATGGGAGAGATGTATCGTGCAAGGAAACCCAGCCCCTTATGTATTTGCACGTTCCTGAAGAAATAGTGGAACCTATATCATCTGAATCCTTCTCCAGAAATGAGCGAAGGGATACCTCATACGTTTATACTGCTAAGCCCACCGCTCATAGAGGCAACCGATGCCAGGAGCCCAGAAGGAGGACCAGGCCCGGAAACAGATATCAATACCACTCAATTAGTAATCTCGTTCTTCTCAAAAAGGAAGACATGTGTGTCAAAGCAGACCAGCCGTGTATGTCTTCATATAAACCTGCTGTAATACCGAAATCCGTACCGTCCGGAACTTCCTTCAAAAATGAAACAAAGGATTCCTCCACATATGAAAATGGGGGGACTAATAAATTTCATGTCGCTAAATTATCCTTGTTTCAGGAAAAGCCAGGTTCAGCCCGCGATATGCTACGTCATATCCCTCTAGATTCCGTTAGCCGTATGCACAGCCATAGTCATGAGACCGGGATGGCAGACCGTACCGACTTGAGACACAAATTGGCGACTCAAGTCAAAGAAGCGACGAAAATGGTCAATCATAGTACCCAGACATTCGAAGATCCATTCGAGAAGAATGGTTATTTCCACTGGAAGGAAGTCGACAGCCAGAAGGTTGGGGTACCGATGGATTGCATCAACGAAATGACTCTCGACATGCTGCGGCCAGCTGCCGCCAAACATCTCCCAGTCTCTCTAATGCCCGATAGTATAAGACGAGTGAGGAACATCATACCCAGACCACCCCAGACGACACCCCCGGCAGTCAAGGATGACTGTCCACGCTATCTGTTAGTAGACAAGGACCTCTGCTGGCGATGCGGACACCCTGGTCACCGGCGACAATCCTGTCGCAAACCTTGGAACATATTCTGCTCCCGCTGTGGACGAGGTGGAGTTCGTTCAGCGGACTGTTCCTGTGGTCAATGCCCTGGCTCACGGAACAATAAGTCTCCTCGCCGTCCAGGCCCCAGAAGGATGCTCCTACCACCCCTACTGGACCTAGTCGTTACAGGCAAGGTTGCCCGTAACTGCAGTGGTTACTAGACTAGTAACTTATCCAGGTCAACCAGTGAAAAGTGTTTCATCAATGGAACTGTAGCGGTGTAAGACATTTATTTAGAATTAGTGATGGACTAAACACTGATTCTGCAGTGTTCCTCAAGAAGGAAAAAAAAATGTATAACTAGGTTTAATTTTTTTTTCCGCAAGTAGGGGGGGAATGTAACGAAGCAATTTTCTAGAGCTCCGTTACTGAGCACGGCTAAAGTATATTCAACCTAACTTTGGTACGTCCCTGCCTATTTGGGGTTTCTATTAGTTCTGGTCTGGCAAAATATTTCATTCCCTATTAGAAATTAAGGTACATACCCAAAGCTACTGGAATTCACGTCAACATCATGCATAAAACATAACAGAGTTTTTCTCTAGATTTGATAAAAAAGGTGAAAAGCTCCGGTGATAGTTTTTGTAAAAGACGAGAAAGAAATAAAGATCGGGATGGGAAAAACCAAATCATTTTTTGTATCAGGAACGAAATAATCCCTCAGATTTTCGGTTCATCAGACAAAAAAACCGCGCCTTTCTTACTGGGCTTTTTCGTCTAGTTTGGTCATACATTCGAGATCTATAAAAAGGCACTATGAAGCTCTCATCGAGGCTTGTTCCAGTTCTCCCGTAAGACTTGTTCCTTGTTACTTGAATCCAGTGGTGATACGAAGTCCGTTTATCAGTAAAAGTGAATAGTGTGAAAAGTAGATTCGAGTTCCAGTGGAGTTGAGGTATCCGTAAGTGGAAATAGTAAATAAGTTGTATTTGAGCTGGGTTTCTCCGTGTGCTGAAGCACTTGAAGGTTATTATTTCTACATTGAATATTATTCGATTTGATTCAATTACTTTTCCGGGCGTTTACATATCATTATATATATTATTATTATTTCATTGAATTAATTATCTGTCGTGGCATTTACAGTTTATTTCTGCCAAAGTATTCTTTATTTGAGTTAATTCGTTGCCTGAGAAGTTAAATATATTTTCTGCATTATTATAATTTCTTTTATTCGAGCATTTGCCGAAACGTTTAAGTAGGTCAGAAGACTACAGAGTGAAATTTGATTTATTTTATTTGTGGGTGGTTCAATCGAATTTTTTGTGAAACCGATTGAGTGTTTAATTTAGGGTGGTATTGGCATTTTAGTCAATTGTTGGTTATTTTGAGGGGTAAACATATATGATTTATTTGCCAAATTGAACAGTATGAAGTAGACCATTTTATTTTGTAGCCCCGCGGAAAACAATTTTCACATAAGCTCTGGCAGGTGTTTTCTTTTTCTTGTCAAGGGAAATCTTACATAAATAGTTCTTTTATTTGCCCGTTATTAAAATTATTGAGTTATGTTTTCAGTTATTTGAGTTCAGGGTAAACGCCGAATGCAAACAACTGACGCGAATCTTTACATCACTTAAATCAGTGAATTTAAATTTTATATTGTCTTAAGTTCGGGGAAAACACCGAGTTTAAGCAATTGACGTATAAACCAATTACATAACAATAATTATTGGTCCCCGTTGTCCCGTTTCAGGCACTAACCAAATCGGAACATCGGCCGCGATAAAGGCGTTGAAAAGTTTATATGTCCCTGAAAATACATGCCGGCAAAACAAAATTCACGAATTTCAAAATTTATAGTTATATTCAGGAGGAATAATCCATAATAGCGACTTGAGAAGGTGATTTGGGTAAAAAACGATTTTGATTACATTGTGGGGAAATAAGGGATTTTATAACACGAAAATACTGTGAGGCTTTGTCGTCTGTATCCACGCCCATTTGTTAATATTGTCTAAGCTCAGGAAATCACCGAGCATAAACAATAGGAAAACAAAGGCAAAAATATAATTCATGTTAACGAGAAAAGTGATAGAAGAAAAGGGCTATTTTTAAGGAACAGAGGAAAAAAATATCACAGCCGGGAATATTACCAACGTGAAGCTTAGGTAATATACAAGTGACACGTGGTATTCAATTTTTGTATTAGGGTTAACAAGGGGAAATCGCGATGTTATAAGCCGCTGGCTTATAAACTTGAAAAATCACTTTCTGAGTCAGTCAGATAACCGTGTTTAGGAAGAAACAATTTTTCTTAGCTCTCAAGAGTAGTTCATTTTATTCCCTAAATTGCCAGAAAACTACTGTTCATTTGGCCAGTTATATTTACCGTGAAGGTGAATATCATTTTGATACTATTTGATAAATAGGATTATATTTATATATGTGTATATATATTTATATATATATATATATCGGTATATGTATTACCCCCTTTAAATGTGCCAGACCGTTTTCTTTTAAACAAAAGTACTTGTATTACGAAAATTGTTGTGCCAGATCTTGTTGAATATACCAGTTAATTTAATACCTATTACACACTGTGTTTACATTGAAGAAAAACCCCTTTCTATTTCCTATAAAGTATTGAAGTTACGCAACAGACGTATTTAGTCAAGTTGCAGAAAAAAGAAATTGGTAAAGAAAAAAACAAACAAAGACATTTCTGTCTGTCTGTCTCTTTGGGGAGACATAAAAGCAATCGGCGTTCAGTATCCAAAATTTGTACTTAAAGCCTACAGTATTTTGTAAAGATTCAGAAAGTGTCAATATACCAGACCCCTGGACGTTCCGTATCTCCATCTGTAGCTACCCTAGTGCGTGGAGAAAACCACTATAAAATCTGGCGCCCGAGATTTGAAATAGAGAAAGGAAAGTATTTCCTGCCTAAAATTCTGGCGTCATAAGTAACGTGATTTTCTAGGAGTTTGAGGGTTATTAAAACAAACCCTAGCGAAACACGTCACAACGTTAGCTAGCAATTATTATTACATTGCAATATATTATACAGGGTGAAAATAATTTATCTATCATATCAATTTGATCCCAAGAGGGACAAAAATCAATAACAACATATCATTTTACAAATCACATTTCATAACAATTTGGCTCACAACTATGAACAGAAATTATTAGCAGTCATCATTTTATAATAACAATTTATTTAATATATCATTATTTCATAACAATTTGTCGCAACGTAGTGGCAGAGTAAGGGCAATATATCATTTCAAGGCAGAGTAAGGGCAATATATCATTCCAAGGCAAAGTGAGGGCAATATATTATTTCTTAATATTTATCGCAACGTAAGGGCAAACATTAGCAAATGGCATTCCAACGTATAGATATTGGTGAATAAAAAATTGATTCGGGAGATGGTAAGAAAGTTGGTTTTGAAGAAGGTGCAGAAGGTAGAGAGAGGGGTGATCAGGAATAAGGAGAGAGTAGTAATGTGAGAGGGATAGAAATAAAAAGTGGGAGTACACAAATGGAGAGTTTGTTTAATATAATGATGAAAAAAATGAACGATGAAAGGAAAGAAAACTTAGGAAAAATGGAAAGAATGAATATTGAAAACTTAGAAAAATTGAATGAAAATATAGGAAGTATGAAAAATGAAATAAAATAAAGTATGAAAGAGGATTTGAAAGAAAATTCAGCAAGAATGGAAGAGCAAATAGAAAAAATGAATGGAAAGTCAGAAAAAACTTATGAAAATTTGGGAAGTTTGAGAAATGAAATGAAAGAGCAAATAGAAAGAATGAATGATGGAATGAGAGAAAGTATGGGAAGAATGGAGGAAAGAATGGAAGAAAAAATGGGAAATATAAAGAATGAAATGAAAGAAAACACAGCAAGTATGGAAGTAAGATTGAGAGAAAATATAAAAGAAAATATGGAAGGAATATGTTGATCATTAGAAACAAATACTGAGCAGAATGAAATTCAGGAAGTACAAGCAGCCGTTCACGAGATATTTTGATTAAAATTATTCGATGCATCCAATCTTCTTCTCACTAATTCGCGAACTCTTTGAGAATAATAGTATCAAGTAGGCTGGTAAGTTTATTCCAATGTTTTTTTGTCAAAAGTGATATATCGACGCATAGTTAAATAGTTTTATTTATTATTTTTGTGATTATTTGTTGAAAAATGGTAAACTTCACCAATGCAGAGTATGCTGACATACATTTTGAATACGGACTTGCTAACAGAAGTGCATATGAGACTAGACGTTTGCATCAGGATCGTTATCCGAACCGCACAACTCCAACTTAACAACGTTTTCAAGAATTCACGCTCGGTTAAGGGAAACAGGAAATTTCGAGATAGCTAGTCATCTGTCTGGTGCACATCGGACGATAAGAACTCCTGAAACCGAGAAAGCAGTTCTTAATCTAGTAGAAAAATACTCAGAAACAAGCTCCAGAAAATTGCGCTGACGTCGAACATTTCTCATGTTCTGGTATGGAAAATTTTGATTGATAATTTGTTATATCCCCACCATATTCAAAGAGTTCAGGCACTACTGCCTCGTGACTTTCTGTTACGTATCAACTTCCGTCGTTGGTTTCTCCAATACCTCATTCAAAATCCATTATTTGAGAATCAAATCCTGTTTACCGACGAAGCAAATTTCTCACGCAACGCTATACGCAATTTTCACAACAATCATTTGTAGTCAGAGGAAAACCCCCATGCAATACAGGAATCACATTTCCAAAAACAGTTCTCTCTTGACGTGTGGGCAGGAATCCTTGGAGATTATTTTATAGGTCAATTCTTTATTCCGGGAAGATTAAACGAAGAGAGATATCGTCATTTTCTTGGAGAAGATTTGCCTATTTTACTGGGAGATGTGCCGCTTAGACAACGAAATAAAATGTGGTTTATGCATAACGGTGCCCCGGCACATTTTAGCATCCAAGCTCGAGAATTTTTAGATCAAACTTTTGGCAACCGTTGGTAGGTCACCAGAACTCAACAGTTTGGATTTTCACCTGTGGGAATATCTCAAATCATCAATTCACCAGACACCTATCCGAAATGAAGGAGAATTGAGTAATCGAATAATTAACTCTTGTAGAACGATTCAAAATACTCCAGGAATTTTCCAAAGAGTGCGCGAATCAATGAGAAGAAGAATGGATGCGTGCACACAGGCAGGAGGTGGACATATCGAACATTTATTGTGATTTTGATTCAGATTTATATCTAGTGTTCTGTTGTTTGAAAACTAGCGTTTGAAATGTTTCTATGTTGAATAAAAAAAAAGTTTTAAAAATTGTTTCACTTTTTGACAAACATATGCATCGATTAATTTAAATCAAAATATCTCGAAAAAGGGTGCTCGTAGCGAATTTTGAAAAGCATATTTTTTTCACGTTAAAATGATAGAGGAATCGATTTTTTTCCTAGAAAATGTGATGAATACATGCACGACAAAGTGTCGAATCCCGATAATAAGACAAAGACCTATAGGTTGCGCCCCTTACCATTAAGGGCCAAATTAAGATCAAATTCGAATTACTCGTATTGAAAAATATCCAAATACCAATTTTTGTCTGAATATCGACATTATTTTGCAAATTATTTACGAAAACCCATAAAAATAAATTATGTATATGAAAAATTAAGGCTTTGCGCACGCATGCTTATAGAACTTTTCACATATAAATATCCACATGAATCGTATAAGGATATCTCGCAAACTCGAACTAATAATAATAACTTTGTTATGGCAGTTATGATAGTAGACACGAAGCTGGGCTAGATGGATCAAAACATAGTCAACTGTAATCTCCGTAATATATTTATATATATTTCTATATAACTAATTATTTATGAATACAAAATCAATAGAAGAATACGATAATTATATCATTAGAATTCACAAGCTTGTTTTGGATCTCAATTAACACAGTGATTGATCCAAACGTCGAGGGCAAACACTTATAAAAATTCCGGGTAATTCACCTGGTGAGATTAGATTGCAAATAATATTGCTATGACCCGAAAGTGATAAACCTTGATTTCTAAAAACTCCTCTCAATGTTTATTAATGATACTTCTAGTATGCCGCCACGCAAGTGAATAACATATTTCAGAGCTTTATTTTGGTGAATAAAATGTTAGGATTCAGTTCTCTTTTCACTCAGACCTACTAAATATTATACCTAATTAACTGAAAACTACCATGAAATGATTTTTAAAGGAATAGAAAAACTCAGGAGGCGGAAAAATAGCAATGGAATTGAAGGTAGAGGAGAAAACGTGGACGAGGAAGATGACCATCGATACATTGAATGACATGACAAGCTCCTATTCTAATCCCAAAACCTAGGAATTGGTTGAACTGGAAAAACTTCAGTTCCATCAGTCTACTGAGCAAAAATTACTTCCAAAGATTTTCGCCCAAGTTGTGGTCCACAAAATCATGTTATAACAAAATAATAACATCCTATCTAGGGATAAGAGTTTATGTCATACCAAAAAGAAACAGGATAAAGTTATAGTTGGAAAAAATAAAAAACATGCTTATATAGCAATGTGAAATGAAAGCTTGGAAATAATAGGAATAAATTAATTTACCAGAAAACTTCCTAATGTGTAGAAAAGCGTGGGGTGCTTGGTATCAGTTATCTTGAGTTTTTTATCGCTAAATGTTCGTGAAGGTGGTGTTGCTGTCTGCAATGTCGTCTGGATGTCTTCCAGAATATTTTTGGCTGGTTCAATCAAAAGAATTGTAGAAAAACTTGACTTTACTTTATTGACAATCAATTCATATTTTCTCTCTTGTCAACTGACTTAAAACAACTCATTATACAGGGTCAAATAAAAATGGAATTAACAAATATAATATATGATGAAACTGAATCAGGAAACAAGTAACATTATCCCCCCCGATGAAGGATTCTTGAATTCTTCTTCCCTAATTGGATTCGGTTTTTCGAACATCTAGTTTACATAATTTTGCAACTGGTCGTCGAAACACTCCATTTTTCGACTTGACATCCGCTACTCGTACACGGCCATCTTTTCCAGGAAATACTGCTGTCACGATCCCTTTCAGCCAGTGGTTACGTGGAGAAAGATTATCAACAATGATCACTATATCATTGAGTTTCAAAGGGGTTGCTTCGTCATTCCATTTCTTTCGGCTACGGAGCGTTGGCAAATATTCCTTTATCCACCGGTTCCAAAATTTATTCGATAAGTCCTGTGCGATTCTCCATTGCTTTTTCAAGAACGTACCATCAGAAACAAAATGTTCAAGAAAATTCATGTCAGGATCAATTTGAGGTCCAAGTAAGAAATGATGAGGGGTCAGTGCTTCGTCATTTTCGTGTTCTAAAGAGACATCGGTTAGCGGGCGATGATTTAATATATTTTCCACTTCAAGGAATACAGTGTGCAGAACTTCATCTGAGAGGGCTTGTTCTTTTAGAATCATCCTCAGGGTAGTCTTCACAGACCTAATGAGCCTCTCCCATACGCCACCCATATGGGACGCTGTTGGAGGATTGAAAATCCAGTTTATTCCTCGAACAGATAAATTAGATATGATTTCATTCTGTTTAAAATTCTTCAGTGCAATATCCAATCCTTTATCAGCACCTCTCAGATTGGTGCCATTGTCACTGAAAATTTTAGATGGGTATCCTCTTCTAGAACTCATTCTCTGAATAGTCATTATAGTGGAATCAGTTGTTAATGAATTTGCTATTTCTAAGTGGCCCGAGTAGTCAAACAGGTGAAAATCACGCCATAACGTTTTTCTCTTCTTCGGCCAACCTTTACGTGATATGGTCCGAAATAATCCATACCACAATATGTGAAAGGTCTTACATATGGCGTAACACGTTCTTTCGGTAGATCTCCCATTACAGGAATATTGGGTATGGCTTTCTTATTCTTACAAATTTGACAATCGTGTCCAACTTTCTCCACCAAATTATTGAGTCCGATGATCCAGTACTTCTGTCGTATTTCATTGCTAACAGTGAGGCGACTTTGCTGCTTGAACTTTTCGTGAAAAAATGTCACCAATAGCTTTGTTAATTTATGTTTTGTGTCCAATATCACTGGGTGTCTTTCAAATCCTGTTATATCCTCAGTTATACGACTTCGTACTCTGAGAATCCCCGCTTTGTCGATGTATGGGGATAGCTTTTTAATTTTGCTATTCTTCAAGTCTTGTCCTGTCTTCAGTTGTCTGATATCCTTATCAAAACAACTTTTTTGAACATGTTTCCACCATAGTAATTCCGCCTCACAGATCTCATCTACATCTATCTCTCCTTTTCGACCACGTTTTCTACAACATTGTGTGAATCGGAGTACCCAAGCTGTGCTTCTAAGAAGTTTCATAAACGAAGAGAAATGTGATATATCAGGAAGTTCTGGAAAATCACATGTGCATAAAACTCCAAGAAATTGTTTTTTTATTTCTACGATACACTTATCATTTCCTCATGTGGCCAAGTATTAATATCTTTGAAAAGCATGTCAGGTCCTTTCAACCAACTATTATGTATCCTTTTATTTTCCCGTGTTGCTTCATCCGCAGGATTCAAACTACTTGGTATCCATTTCCAGTCTAATCGGTCTGAATTTTCCAAAATGTAACTCACCCTATTCGAAATATACTGCTTGTATTTTCCCTCTTTCGACCTAATCCAACACAAAACGATCTTGGAATCTGTCCAAAATACCGACTTGTCTATTTTGATTTCCAGTGATTGTCGAATATTGTTGGCTAATTTACTTCCCATGACTGCTGCTTGTAACTCCAATCTTGGAATCGTTACAGTTTTCAGGGGCTAGTTTTTTAAGTCTACATTTGGAGGAAACAAATGATACCTCTATGCAATCATTTGTTTGGATTCTCAGGTAACAAACAGCTGTATACGCTTTTTCGCTTGCATCACAGTATGTGTGTAATTGGATTACCTGTGCCACTGGAATTTTCAGGGAATAGCATCTTGGTATTTTAATTTCATTTATTTTATCCATCTCCTCAAGCCATTTGCCAAATCTTGTTGAAATTTCGGCTGGAACCTTTTCATCCCATCCAATTTTGTATCGCCATAAATCTTGTAGAATTATTCTCCCTTGTATAACTAGATTGTTGATAAAACCTAGGGGATCGAAAATGCTCATTACGATCCTAAGAATATGTCTTTTGGTCAATGAATGTGCACTACCAATCAATTGTACCTGCTCTCTATGGAAATTGAACATGAAATTGTCCTCTTCCGGGTTCCAATGGATACCTAAAACTCTTTCTATTGGTAGTACCGCATCTGACTCGAAATATTTGATTGAATTTGATCGAAGGTTTGGGGGAAGTTTACTCAGTACACTTTTTGAATTGGAGAGCCAATTGCAGATATGAAACCCACCTTTTCTATGTACATGAAAAACTTCTTCGATCAGATTAACAGCCTCTTCCTCAGTGTCACAGCTTGCCAGGAAATCGTCTACATAATCTTTATTGACGATAGCGTGATAAGCTTCAGGAAATTCAAATCGAAATTCTGCAGCATTTCTATTTTCAACATATTGAGCAAGGCATGGTGAACAGCAAGCTCCAAAAGTCATGACTTGCATTTCCAATATATCCGGTTCACGAGTCCTTTCCAAACCTCTCCATAAAATCCTTTGAGATGATCTGTCCTCTTCTCTAATGACAACCTGATGGAACATTTCGCGGATATCTCCGCAAAATGCTACTTTTCTTTGTCGAAATGTCAGAAGTACCGCAATCAATGGCTTTAATAGATCAGGTCCCTGTAACAACATGTCATTCAGACTCAACCCGTTTGACTTTGATGCAGCGTCAAAGACCATTCGTAGCTTACCTGGCTTATTTGGATTGAATACCGCGAAATGAGGCAGATACCAAGTTTTGTCCGAATCATAAGAAATTTCATTCTCATCTAGTTTCCTTAAATATCCTTTAAAAATATATTCATAAATTTTTTCACAATATGCTTTACCACATTCTATGTCTCTGTCCATTTTTCTCTCCTGGCAGTACAGTCGAGCTTAGGCCATATTTTTACTTTTGGGAAGGATGATACCTTCTCTTTTCCATAATAACCCGGTTCCAAATCGATTACCTATTCTTTTCGTTCTTGATTCAATCATTTTCATGATCTGATCGTCGTTATTAGAAGAATGATTTTCTTGATTAAATGGATTATTATCAATTTGCAGAGAGTTTTGTACAAGGATATGAAGAGAATCATCATCATAGTTTCTATCGCAAATATGAAAATTATAGGTATTATCTATTTTATTTTTTAATACTTGACCATTTATAACCCATCCCAATTTACTGAGAGTGGCTCTAGGTCCAAACCTTGACTGTTCTACAAAATCTCTTGGCATTATCAAATCATAATTGTCAGTACCTATAAGCAGTTTTGGGACGATGTTTTCAAAAGATTGTATAGGAATATTCTTAAGATATGGCCAGGTACGCGTGACATATTCCATGTTGAGGGATTGCATAGGTAAGTCTAAACTTCTAATTGTTCTAACATCAGTAATTGAAAAATTTTTGGCATTTGAAAAGCAACCTTTTATTTGTAAACTCACTCTTCTGGAATTTAAATCTGTCTGTGTCTGATTATTGGTCCACTGCATACAAAGTGGTTCTTTCATTCCTACTAGACCAATTCTATTTGCTACCTCATCTTCGAGAAGTGTCACTGTCGATCCCTCATCCAGAAATGCATAAATCAGCAATTTCCCGCTTGGACCTGTAACTTCCACTGGGATAGTCCTCAGCATCACTGGTCTCCTCGACTGATGAATGTAACTGGATTCTTGGGCTGTAATGTCATGTGATCTTTCGGCATCCTCATCTTCTCTGATTTGATTGCTGAAATTTTTATGAAGAAGTGGATTGTGTTTCTGTCTACAATTCTCAATGCTACAATTTCGTTTGAAACGACATTCACTAATGCGATGATTAGGTTTTAAACATGAAATACATAACCTGTTTTTTGTAACAAAGCTCCATTTGCCATCAACATCCATTTCTTTGAATTTTGAACATATGGTCAAATCATGTTTGTTGTTCTCGCAACATTGGCAGTTTTTCCTGGAACTCTCAGTCCTACTTTCGTCTCGTTTCCGGTTGGCCACTAGTATTGTTTCTGGTTTCCTCAACATCCGGTGATCAAACTGGGTCAAAGGGTTGTGAAGTAAACCGGCTGCTCTCCCTACGTCTTTCATCCAGCTGCAAAAATTCAGTAGATTTATTTCTTTGAGATTGATAGCGTACATTGCCCATTGTTGTTTCAATCCAACAGACAAATTTGAAACGAACTCCTCCAATAACATAGGGTTTTGCAAATAAATGTCATTATCTAAATGTTTTATAGCAGCAACTAAATTTTTATAGCATTGGCGTACTTCAAAATTGTCTCGGTTTATAATCTTTCGGAGCAGGAGCTCTTCTACTTGGGATATCAAATGTTTTATAATATATTCTGGCTTACCGTAGAGATTTTCTAAAGTTTCGATAATCTCTGGAACATTATAATGGGATATGAGTAACATTTTGACCGATTCTAAGGCTTTACCTTTCAAACACTTACGTAATCTTATTAAATTTTCGTTGTCAGAGTAGTGACATAATTCTGTTGATTCTGTATATTCATTCATGAAAACTAACCACTCGGTAGGATTGCCGTTAAAAATTGGTAGTTTTCTGTCTAAACATTGTCTTCGAATGAAGAAATTGTCAGTGTCAAAATGTTTCATTTCTTTTCTATTCTCTGAAACCTTGTTCCTACTAGTTTAATTTTTTCTGCCGACAGTGACTGATCCATCCACTTATTTATAAGAAAATCATGATCTAATGACTCACCTGACTCCACACTTCTTACCGAAACTCTATTGGACTTTTGGCTTTTCCTTTCTTCTGAGGTGTCTTCCAATTTCAGCTTTTCTAATTCTAGTTGCTTGCGAATAAATTTTTCTTTCATTTCAATGATTTTTCGTTCTGCTTCCAACTCGATCTCTAACAATTTTTTTCTTTCGACGATTGAGGAATTAGATTTCTTGGTTTTGATAGATTCCACTTGAGAAACTCTGGAACTCACCACACCTCTAAGTTGTCCGTGTCCTTTCTCTTTAGATTTACCGGTTGAACTTTTATCCTCATCGTTGTTGGTAATATCCTGCTGGATATTAGAAGTCTCCTTGTTCGTACAACTATTTGTTTCAATTTTCTGCTCAGTTGCAGCATTCGGCAAGTGATCGGCTGTTTTAGCTCGTCTGCTAAATCTTGTGTCATATCTTTCCTTGATTGTCCCTGTCTGGGCTCCATTTAGACTCATTGTTTCGCCTCGAATTTCGAATTTCCCCAATTCTTCAGATTTGGCTAAGAAGGACCAATGTTGCTGTCTGCAATGTCGTCTGGATGTCTTCCAGAATATTTTTGGCTGGTTCAATCAAAAGAATTGTAGAAAAACTTGACTTTATTGACAATCAATTCCTATTTTCTCTCTTGTCAACTGACTTAAAACAACTCATTATACAGGGTCAAATAAAAATGGAATTAACAAATATAATATATGATGAAACTGAATCAGGAAACAAGTAACAGGTGGATTCATCATGGAAGGTAAGTAGAAAGCACCCCAAACATTTTTGGACAGATATTGCTGCGGAGGTGTGTTTTTTTAACTATAATTACATTTCTAACTTTTCGATTCATATTTTGCTTCAGAAACGTATTGAAGAAATTCTAATTACGGGAGGTAAACGCTTCGATTGATTGATTTTTCCACATGGGATTGAAGTTTTCACTAAGCTTTGGTGAAAGTGTTGAGACCAAATCAACGCCCTCTCAAAATTTTCGTTATCAGTAAATTGGATATTATGAAATGATTGTATTGTCATTGGTTTTCCAAACATGTGCAGAATACGGATGTCTGGAGTGGGTGAAAAGTGAATTCAAAGAAAAAATCGTGTTAAAAAAGTAGCGATCGTCTCTAATGACTCCAGTCAGGCACTCGACCTAGATCATCAATATTATAAAGTGAAATCATAACTTGGGAAACCTACTGAAGAAGTTTTAAATCAAACATCTAATTATGGTTTGAATTTGTTTTTAATATTCACGAGAAATTGGCAGAATTCAGTGGTGAGTTCTGCAGATCGAAAGATCCAGCACATTTTCAGAGAGATTAAGTGATCACTTCGCTACATGAATTGGGATAGGATGAAACCAATAAGGGTGGTATCTGTTTCATGTCGAACTCAACTGAAATATTTTTTTTTCTCATATCTTGGGGTAATATCGTAAGACTGTGGTCACAAACCTTTGTTCTCAAATATATGGATGACTTCAATTGAAGTTGGTAATTATGTCTGGAAAATAATATAGCTCATCCATCTGCGAATGGTCAGAAAATGAAAAACAATCCTGTATTTGTTATGAATAACAACCAACTTGTTGATGCCGTGACATAATAGATCATTGTATTAGAAAGAAGTTTGGGAATACTCACCAAATGATAATCACCTATATGAATCGTATTGGGATTCCTCGCAAACTCGAACGTATAATAGGAACCTCGTTATGTCTCTCATGATATAGGATGGAGCCGGGATTATATTTCTCTGCCTAAATGGACTCAAACATGCTCAACTGTAATCTCCATACTGGAAATGAATGGTTGCCATTGGAATATGCCGTTAGAATAAAGCGATCAAGATCAAGACTTACACGAAAATTGTTCCTTACATTATGCAAATATAGAATAGATGCATATATAATAATAATGTTCAATCGTTCAGAATGACATGAAAAATGACCAAAGGAGTATTCCAATTTCAGAGAAGATATTCGAAAACATAAACCATACTATACAAACAAACATACGCGTGGGAACTATGGTTGGATATGTAGATTCTTAAATAAGTTCTCTGGTGTAGTCATTCCACTGATACTATATTAGAATACCAATATCAGGTAGAGCTCAACTTTTTTAATATTTCTTTGAGAGATTTATATTGATTGTTCATATTTATATATATATATATATATATATATATATATATATATATATATATATATTAATATAGATTTATATATACAGGGTGGAATCTAACCTCCTGCTC
>JAFIRS010001903.1:0-112500 GCA_018342105.1 Gonioctena quinquepunctata | reverse complement strand
CAATTGGCAGCAACGTGACGAGAAAACAGTGACGTTAGCTAGCAATTATCATTACATTGCAATATATTATACAGGGTGAAAATAATTTATCTATCATATCAATTTGATCCCAAGAGGGACAAAAATCAATAACAACATATTATTTTACAAATCACATTTCATAACAATTTGGCTCACAACTATGAACAGAAATTATTAGCAATCATCATTATATAACAACAATTAATTTGATATATCATTAATCCATAACAAACTGGCACCCAAAACGTGGGGCAAAATTCACTACAACTATTGTTTTACAATTTATCATTACATAACTCTTCCGAGAGCCGATCTGAAACACCTGCTGTGAGTGCGTTAAGTAATTCAAAATCTTAAGAACTCGATGCCCTGAATGAACATGCCCCAACAAAAAGACACAAAAAGGAGACTTTTTCCGTACTACCTGTGCCCAAAAGTGTTTCACACCCTCCATTACCTGTCACTGCATTGCTCCAATCAATAGCCCTGTTAGCAAAACTGTCCAGAATGTTGGAATTTCTAACAAATTTGATCACTCGTCGTAAATGTCAGACGGTGACATGCACGTCGACACGTCTGAAAATTCATCAAATCCAGGGGCGGACTCAGCCCCAATGGTTTTCAAAAAGAGCTCTAATGAAAATACAATAATCAAAATTCACAATTATACAGGTAGTCAAAATACCCCCAAAACCGATATTATTGAAAATAATCTCCAAATCACACCGACTGATGACGCTAATATGGATGAGACTAGCTGAACAGAACAACTACCTACGGAAATGACCCCACGCACGTACAAAGAAAAAATATTCCTTCCATCACTGTTAGAGATAAGAGTAAGTGGACTTCAGTAAATTCACTTTCGATGTCAAATAATATAAAATTGGAAAAACCAGCAAAAAATGTTTATGATGGAGTTTAAATTTTTTCAGATTCCCCGGAAATGTATCGGAAAATTTCAAGCATATTCAGAGATCAAAATATTCCACACCACACATATAGTCTTCCCGAAGACAAGAAATTAAGAGTTGTATTCAGGGGCGTACCCAAATTCTCCTCTTGCGACGATATTGAAGGTGAGCTGACTGAGAGGGGGTTTGCCCCGGAGTCAGTGGCTCGTCTCAGAAAATCAAATGGGGTAAAAACCCCTCTCCCGCTAGTTTCAGTTCTCTGCAACAAAGACCAAAAAGACATTTTTGAAGACACTGACATCCTAAATGTTCGAGAAACAGCCGAGCCACAGAGGCCCAGGGCCTCTGTAGAACAATGTCATCGATGTCAATGGTTCGACCATTACCAGCTGAACTGCTGTGCCACCCCCGCTATCGTCAAATGCGGAAATCTCATATCTTTCGAGATTGCTCAAAACTTAGGAAAGGAAAAGCCAGGTGTGCGAACTGCAGTAGGAAACACACTGAGAATTGTCGTGGATGTCCTAGATGTCCACGTATGAGGCGCAGAGTGGACCCTGCTTCATTATCGCGGAATTGACGATACTTTCCTGTAAATGAGACACGAGCGGGAGTGTCATATGCGGCGGCGGCCTGGGACGACCCGCTTCTCCCCAGCCAGCTCAAATCACCACCCCTGAAGAAATTTTTTTCAACTCTAGATCTAATGAGGATGTTGTTTACGCAGTTCGCTGAAGCTGCTGCAGAATTTTTAACGGGTTTTAATCCCATTTGATTGGTGAACGGCAGCTTTCGAACTCCATCAGAGCGGTTAGTGTGCTTTGGAGGATTCCATCTGCAAGGATCTGACTCCTGAATTTCATGTCGACTTTCCTCTGAGGATTTTAAATCTCATTCGCGAAAGAAATCGTGCCAGAAGAGCTTACTGAAGAGTCTGTTTCCTGTGGATAGAATCCGAGCTTATGAATTGAATTGGGAGGTTGGAGAAAACTATATCGGAATTTAGGAAGATTTGGCGTAACCCTTCAAAATTAGGAAAACTGTAATTAACTTTGGAAAATTATTGAAAATTTTGAATGAAAAATTATGACTCTGAGTCCAAAAGTTAAGCTTTGCAGACTCGATGGAAAGACAATTTAGGCTGGATGCACATCAAGATGATGATCTGAATCGTGATCTTTCGGGTCCACCGCACCCTTAGGAAACCCCATCATGATGACATTCGTCCAGCTACGTTGGATGAATTCAAGGCCCATATAAGAGGATTGAATCCCAAAGGAGCGCCTGGTTACGACGGAATTACCAATCGTATAATTAGGTATCTTCCGGATAACCAGGTGCAGTCACTATTAAAAATATTATTGATAACTCTTTGCGCCTCAAGAGATTCCTTCGTAGATGAAAGCATGCCATCGCATGCTCACTCCACCAAGCTTCAGGTTATGAGGCTACTGGAAGACACAATTTCATCGCCAAATACTAACGATTGCGCTCACATCATTCTGCCAAACATCAGAAGATTTCGAAGCCGATAGACTTCCATCTGCCGCTCAGTTTGATAAAGTGGATTGAATCGTTTCTCTTAGGTAGGACATTTCAGGTCAACGTCGACCATTTGCTCTCGAATTCGAGAGAAATTGAGACCGGCATTCCTAAGGGAGAAGTGCTGTCTCCTGTATTATACGCCCTTCACACGTCAGATATACCAAGGAGCGAATATTTTAAGATCACCTTATTTGCTGACAATACGGCTTTGCTTTCCTTTGCAGCTGACCATTTGATGGGTGTCGTTTATTTGCAAAATGCATTGAACGACCTCCAGCAGTGGTATCTGGAGTGGAAAATGAAGCTGAATCCTGATGAAATACAGGCGATTTCATTGAGTCGTGAGAGAAACAACCCGGAGAGGAAAGAGACTATCTCTGGAAGGGAGATATGATGGTCAGAGCAAGTCAAGTACCTTGGAGTAACTGTGGATTGCCAGCTCACCTGAAGACCACATGTCAACTTTGTTAGGGACAAAATTGTGAAAAAGATATGTGCGTTATATCCCCTGATTAACAGGAGGAGTAAGGTTTCCCTCGAAAACAGAGTCATAATTTACAAGATGATGTTCACGCCTGTCATTTTGTATGCCAAATTTACGGGTCCAGTATTGGCGTCCTAGAACGGGCGCAAATGAGGGTCCTGCGAATGATAACAAACGCTCCGTGGTACGTGCTGAACAATCGGATCCTTGAAGACTCAAATCTGCCTTTCTTCAGAGGTATAATCAGAGAACGCAATCAAAAAGTATTCGAATATAAATTAGCTCACGAGAATCCGCTCGTGGTGGAAGCTATAGATTTCAACATAGACGACCCCTCGCGTTTTAAGCGTCCCAGGCACTCTCTGGAGTGATGAATTACCTAGTAATCCATACAGGGTAGCGAAGCTGCATTCTCAATGGAAATTGTTATTTTTTTCCAAATTTTTTATCAAAATTCCCTCTCGGTCATGGTTCGAGAAACACCATCATGGCAAGGGCTATGGGCCGGTCTGTAGTCCTTCATCAACCAAAATTCTGAATTCATGAATGGCTGTGGCCCACTTATTCGGAGTCCAGAGAGCGAAAGCTTTAGGGTTACGCTTGGTTTTACTAACAGTGATAGAAGATCCTGATATATTTCCAGCCTATCTCAGTCATCTGCTGTGGAAAGTATGGCAGTTCCATCCTGTCAATATAAGTAAGCTGTTCATGTTCTTTTCTGAGGGTACCTTGGAGTTCACGAAATCAATTTTCTGTTTCTATTCCATCCATCCGAGTTCAATTTACAGAGGAATTATAAACATTGGTGGAAAAAAATATGTAGATATGCAACGAACAGAAGTAACAGTAAGAGATTCAAGCCAGTTCCCCCACCGCTATATCGTCACGGTGTGACCTGGAACGATTACAGTTGAGGAGTTTTGTGTGGTCGATGGGTGAAAGATCTTGAGTTAGGAAGGTTTGCATGGTCTGTTACAAATTATTGATACCTTAAATTCGGCAAAGAATGTCGCTTTGTTGTACTCCGAGTAAAGTTGGGTATGTGAACATATACCGTGAGAGATAACCATTCTTAATCCTCACACTCAACGGAAGAAGGATGTTAGTTCAGCTATCAGTTAACTGCGAGTATTGCAATGCGACTATGTTCGCAACGATATGCTTTCCAATGTTTAGTGAGAACATCTCATGAGTGCCTTCCTCAGTGAGCTATCGAACAAGCCGATGGAATGTATGACATTGATTGTGAACGTGTTAGGAATAATCCACTTCGACATCAACGGAATACGTGATGAGGAGATTCTTCAGTGCAGGAAGTTGAATTGAACAATGGTGATGTCTTACGGCATGTGTCACTTCCTGAATGTTATGATGTGATAATTACCTATTGTTAAATCAATCCTCACCACCAAACTCTCACATATAGGATGAGTTCCATGTATTCTTCCGAGGTGGAGTGCACCTCATTAATAAATACTTATCAACAAAAAATTCAACTGACGAAATGAAAAACCTTTTTAGTTTTCATCTCAGCCCCTGAACTAATATGGGTAAATGTGTGTTGGCGCCAAATGAACAATTAATTGCGTAATGCGTGAAATGATGGCTGAGAGATGTGCGGTGGCAGCGCCGGAAATTGCCGAGCGTTTCCGAAGGTAATATCAGAGAAATAGCTACCCGAAAGAACACACACGAGGAGACACACGTCACCCTTCATTTTGTTTTGATTATTCCTTCCGAGTCATTAAATGATATTCGTCGAAATTTCGTTTGATTTCGACTATAAAAACAGGAAAATACATTAGTTTAGAAGCTTGGTGATTAGGATTCGAATTTCTGTTGTTTTTTTTTCTGTAACTGAAATCTAGTTATGATTACCTACTGAACTTTTCACTTTCAATATACTCACTTACCCACCTCAATTGAACTTCTGACTATCGTATACTGTAATTACCGGAAACACGAGGTAGCTGCTGTGAACCGTTAAGGAAATCTTCGACTTCCTTTCTCCATTATCAGATTAACTTCATATATACATTATGTTGTAGAGACATCAGAACTTCATATGTGTGCCAACAGAATCGATTAACAGGTGGAAAATCAATCATCCCCAATTCGTCAACCCAAACATCTGAATCGAATAACCCAGTACAAAATATAAAGTTATGCGTGGTCATACATAAAGAAGATGTACGCGACGGCTAGATAACCTCGTTTCTTCGGCGGGTAAAAATATTGGCTTTTAATACCAAAGTTTTATGAATTCTTCCTCAGTTCTCGCGGAAAATTCGCAATAAATCGTTGATATGAAAATAAAACTTTCAATAGTTCTCTGATCTGAACCCACTCAGTTAATTCGTTTCTACTTGGGACCAAAATCAATTTTTTTTTTCAATATACTAATTACACCTCTGAAAATATGTTTTTTGATGAAATTAGATTCTGCCTGATATTGTTGAGGAACCCCATCGTAAGAAGCACAAAAATTGTTCAATTCAGAACAATCATCAGAAAAATTCGGTATGACATCCAAAAAGACTCTCAACTATGGATAACTCATGTCGGTAGATATTGGAGAACTTGTATTATTACTATTCTGATTGAAAAACTTTGGAAGAGAGAGTCGAGATCTGAGTTATCTGCACTTTCAGTTATTAAATTGAGGTGGAAATACAAGCATTTGCTCAGATTGTTCTGATGCTGTGAGGGATGAACTCAATCAAATGGTAATTCATCCGAACTGTCTACGTTTTGATGTTCCTTCTTCAGTTCGAATGCATTCTTGCATAATATGTTATGCCCGAGAAAACCTACATGTCTGTAGAATGTAGAGTTGATGTGTTTTATATTTCTGACATTCATGTACCTGAGTTTGTGGGGATATCTGATCCTGACAAAAATAGTTTTGTGTTAACAGATTAAATACGGGATTAACGTTTTGTAAGGGTATTTTTCCCCTTTAACCTGATCCTGGCGCGTTACTATCAAATTTGGAATTGCCTCCTTCTGTTATTGAGGCCACTTTGCGCCAGGCAGCTTCAGTGAAGAGATGACACTCCATGGGTCAGTATAGTATTGACTAACACAACGGGGCCCGAAGGGCAGACTGTACTTTCCCTTGGCTGGCTTTGAAACCTGGGTGCTGGCTGAACAATGAGTCGTTCCACTGAAAGCACTAAACTGATTGAATGAAATACTCGATTCAAAATCGACAATAAAAACTTCATTCCATGCTTTAACTCTATTACTAGGTACAGGGCAGCTGATTGCAGCCTCAAAGTGGAAGGGGGTGTTAATCTTTGTATTTCGGTGTGGATCAACCCATTCGAAGCTCATGCGGGGAAAAGATGCAGACAGTAGTACAGAAGTTCGAAGGAGGGATGCAAAAATGGTATTACCAATGTTGAATAGCAACGAAGGTTACAAAATACAAGTCGCCGAGTGGCCATATATATGAGTCGGGTAAGCAGTTTGGAGTCGTGCGTGTGAACGGTGCTGATTCTTGACGTCACCTTAACTTTAATATTCTAACATCGTTTTTATTTCTTGTTTATTTTCCTATGCTGCGCGACTGTTGAAGTGGTGAAGTACAAAGTGCCTTGCAACCCAACCGACAGCGTTTTCCCTTTTCGCTTGATTACCCACTCAAGTAACGCTATTTTCCATCCTCCTATTTCACGGCTGTTAGTGTGGTGAGTTACAACTGATAGTTCCCTACCTTATCGATCAACTACCCCCTCAAGTGACGCTAGTTCCTACTCCTATACTCCGCGTCTGTTGGTGTGGTGAGATATAGGAGTTCCTTGCAACCCAACTGACAGTTTCGTCACTTATCGGTTGACTACCCACTCAAGTGACGCTTCTATCTATTCCTTTTATTCACGGCTGTTAGGTGCAGAGTGCACTGTGGTGAGGTGCAGAGTGCCTTGCAACCTAACTAAGAGTTTCCTTCCTCATTGGTTCACTACCTACTCAAGTTACTCTATTCCCTACTCCTATACTTCAAGGCTATCAGCGTGGTGAGGTACAGAGTGCCTTGCAACCCACCTGACAGTTTTCTTCCTCATCGGTTGACTACCCACTCAATTGACGTTATTTACTATTATTATGCAAATCTATCGCTGCAAAAGTACCCGTTCGAAACATTCTGAACTGCTTACCTACAAGACATTCTGCTGCTTCTAGTCTCTGCGCTTCGTGACTGTTAGGTTTTTTTCGGAACGGTACTGATTTTTAATTGTGCTCTGAAGTGCACCTCGACAGATTTTCCCCGCTACTAGTTAATTTCAGGTACATGCGCGAAACGATCGCGATTTTCTCAATATACCTCTCACCGTATATTTACCAAACTCAATTCGTGAATCATCGGCGCCTCCCGGGTAGTCGCGCTCGGGCTGCTTCTCCGTGGGAAATGATCTGCTTGTCTGCTCAGGTCGAACTAATCTTTTTTATCGCCTTCAGAAGCGTCTTTCTAATACTCGTCTCCCCTCCACTCGGCAACGCAGCCCAGGCACTGCTCTTCAATGACGTAGAAACATTTATAGTTTTACAAACAAGATCCCTCACAGAACAGTTGGCGCCAAAATGAGTTCGAATCCTTGAAATTTACTACAATGTTTACATTTGTTTGTCAAAAATCAGTTGACTGCTAGATTTTTCTTGATGTCTACCTATCAATGTTTCCAAAGTGATTTCGTAAACGGCCTTCTTGGGATCATGAAGAATTCCACGAAGGAAGAAGAGAAGGTAGGGAAGTGGACCGATGTATCTAGATGACGTATTGACTTGACAATTGAGGGCATTGAAAAATGTCCCCGATGATATTGTTCAGGCCATTCACTGCCCATCTCTGCCGGACGTCTCTTACAACCTTCTGACCTGAACAAAATCAGAGAGTTCATTGTAGATATCATATAATATGTTGATGAAGTTGAGAAATCGATGAATCCCGGTCTACTATAGACTGGGCTGCTTACAGCTACTTTTGAATGACTTATCCAGAAAAGGTGAGCCCTACTGACAAATGCGAGGAGAAAAAGCAATCGGAATCAGCTTTTCTCCTGATTTTCAGTCACACTTGCATGAGATAATCGGAAAAGGAGAGGTATCTAAACCAAGCGGTTGGTCGGAGGAACAAGGCTCTCTCTCAAGATCAATGAGGCTAATGACTATTATTAGTATAAATATCACTTTTCAATAAACACATGAATTTCACAAGGAAGCGTGGACTTCTCATTCCATAAAGATATCTTGATTTCGGCTAATAAATTCCGAACCATCACAGAGTGTTCCATGGCTCTTCAGAGAAAAATGTCCACTATATTCAGAATAATCCATCTCCAAATCAAATATACTCATAGCCAGAAGATTGTCATCCCATGGACGATTTTTTTCACGAAATAAATATAAAAGTAATGATAAGAATATTATTACTAGATAAATTACAATCACAAGTTGACAAAAACCATTACAATGGGCAAAGGAAGTTCAGAGGAAATAAGGTGGTCGTAATGTCTGCCAAAATAGTAAACATCTCCTAATGTGCCCAAAAGCTGGGAAACTATAAGTTTTCACAATTTGGGTTCTTTCACTCAGATAGGACACGAACCAATTGGAGCTTTGTCTTCTGAAGCTGTAGAGATGAAGCTTAGGTAACAGTCAAAAGCTTTAGAAATAACACGAAACACTGCATCGCTAACTTCCTCCAGACTAGAATACATATTTTTCAGAACGCGAATTTATTTATTGAAATTATTCATTCGAATGAGAATATTTTATATTGTGGAGTATTCCAACCAAAATTTCAAAAGTGAAGAAACTAGTAATAGAAGGACCAAGAAATTTGAAAAGTTACATATACTGAAGCACAAATAATTCAAATGTTAGTTTGTTATATCAGAAACATATTTCCTCAATGATATATTCATACCAAAATTAGTCATAACATCATTGAATATGCAAAGGCGAGGAGAAAAAGCAATCTGAATCAGCTTTTCTCCTAATTTTCAGTCACACCCGCATGAGATAATCGGTAGGAGGAGACCACCAACCACCCAGCAGTTGGTCGGAAAAACAAGGCCCTCTCTCAAGATCAATGAGGCTAATGACTATTATTAGTATAATTATCACTTTTCAATAAACACATGAATTTCACAAGGAAGCGTGGACTTCTCATTCCATAAAGATATCTTGATTTTTTCTCATAAATTCCGAACCATCACAGAGTGTTCCATGGCTCTTCAGAGAAAAAAGGTCCACTATATTCAGAATAATCCATCTCCAAATCAAATATACTCATAGTCAGAAAATTGTCATCCCATGGGCGATTTTTTTCTCAAAATGAATATAAAAGTAATGATAAAAATATTTGACTTTCTAGTTACTAGATAAATTACAATCACAAGTTGACAAAAACCATTACAATGGGCAAAGGTAGTTCAGAGGAAATAAGGTAGTCGTAATGTCTGCCAAAATAGTAAACATCTCCTAATGTGCCCAAAAGCTGAGAAACTATAAGTTTTCACAATTTGGGTTTTTTCACTCAGATAGGACTCGAACCAATTGGAGCTTTGTCTTCTGAAGCTGCAGAGATGGAGATGGTAACAGTGGAAAGCTTTAGAAATATCACGAAACACTGCATCGCTATCTTCCTCCAGATGATAATACATATTTTTCAGAACGCGAATTTATTTATTGAAATTATTCATTCGAATGAGAATATTTTATATTGTGGAGTATTCCAACCAAAATTTCTAAAGTGAAGAAACTAGTAATAGAAGGACCAAGAAATTTGAAAAGTTACATATACTGAAGCACAAATAATCCAAATGTTAGTTTGTTATATCAGAAACATATTTCCTCAATGATATATTCATACCAAAATTAGTCATTACATCATTTAATATTCAAAGTTCATAGCATAAATATGAAGATGAAGTAGAAACATGTTTAAATTCTTCAGAAACTTTGAAAATAATATTACTGACAGTATTGTCAGGATATGTCTGTGGATATTACTTTTTTTTCACAATAGCATTCGATTTTGTTATCTGTGGTCTGTGATTATGTTTTCTGTTTCATGTATTGCTCACAAGAATGTATACCTGCACAGTCCTTACATTAAACCTCTCAAGGTTTTGACATTGGCCCACAAGACAGAAGTATCAATGTACAAATTGATTTCCTCGATATTTGAAAGGACGCCACAGATAAGAGGGAAATTGAGGTATACTAATTTTTTATAGTAACATGGTTATTGAGTATATGTTTGATGTTCTTATCATATTCCAAAATTTCAGTCTGGATCGAATTAAATGAGATGTGGAAGTTCAATTGAAAAAATAATGCAAATATTTCTATAAAATGTCTTGGAAAGATCATATGACAAGCTTTTTCTCAGTTTTGGGGTACTAAGATTTCCAACTATTTCAATTATAAAAAACTGGTCTGATGAGGTTTTCGTGGAATGTAGGATGCAGTACGATCCAAAAAACAATGAAATTAGAATTCTAGATTCACTTACATAATACCTCAACTTTTATTTTGTTATTATTGTGATGTCTATTGTATTCTCAATGTGTTTCTAATAAAAATTCATATTTCAGGTGTGGAGTCGAGAAGTTTGTTTCAGCAAAATAGTCTGTTGTGTTGATGGCAAGGATGATTCCCAATTATTGAAAAAAAAGTACATGTTCTATGATGAACCATTTTAAACGCTGTTTTGTATTGATGATATATATGCTTGAAAAAATTGAATGGATTTTATAACAATCATCAAATGGGTTTTTATAATTTCCAATCAAGCACATTCACATAATTCATACAGCTACAATTGCAGATCTTTTATAAAAATATTCACACTACTTGGTACACACACTCCAAGAACTATAGTGAAACTCGAATTATTAATGTTGAGTTCACTTGGATAAAAAAAATCTAGAGAGTAATTCGGCAAAATTTAATGACTACATACTTGATTTGCATATTAGGTAATTTAGAACCGTCATCGGTCCTTAGCAACTCTGCTAGACGTACTAGAATTGGACCGATTTAAAAATTATGTTCCGTTTTGTCCCTGGAAAACTTGTGACAAAGTTTTGCCGCTGTCATAGTGACGAAAACACAGCCCCTCATGGGATTTTTTGTGTATGCATCAACTTGTCTAGTATATAAATTACTACACTCAACAATAACCTGTTTTCGTCAATCCTTGCGAAATATCCATGGAATAGATAGCGTGTCATGAAGAACCATGAAAAATTCAATAACGTATCAATCTGAAACCGAACTTTGAATAACAACAATCTGATGTAGACCTTTTTGGTTCGATCGTTAATTGCAAATCCAGTAATCCAGTCCTTCTTGAGAATTTCATAATCCAATATAAATGAATTGACTCAACCTAACTTCCCCAACAGAAAAGGAGTCCATATTATATATCCATCGTGAATGAGTGAAACTCTGCGACGCATTCTGAAAAATGAAACAATCACTCATGAATCATGAAATGTTGGAATTTCAATTGTGTCAATTCATCTATTCAATTTCATGCCTATATAAATGAGAACATATTCTCTTGATATTTCATCCCATTCGAAAACCTTGATATTTCCTAAATTTTCTTAATACGAAAACACCCGAAGGTCTGAAGCTTCTTTTCGTGTACGATCCCCGACACATGATTTCCTGACTCCTGATTGGCTACACCCAGGCTACACCAAACTCTGATTTTATGAATGAAATCAAAAGTGACAGCATTTGGAGGATTTTGAAACGATTTTACTATTTTATTAATCAATAGAGTTGATGATTTCTCTTGTCCTCTACTCTTTGATCGCGTGATGCTGGAGGATGAATGACTGCCTTCAATCACGGCGATGGTTTAACATATTCGCTGTTTCAAGTTTGATTCAATATAGGCTTCGCGGGGACGACGACCGATGTTCTTTTTTTGTGTTTGATGTTTCGTTGTGTAATTGTTTCGGATGGCAACACATTACTATGTGGTTATTTTCGAATCACTGATTTATTTCGTACATGAACGGCACTTTAATGACTTTTATCAACGGAGATAAGACCTCAATTTATTTAATTTAGCATGGAACTTGTTGGATTTTCTTAGACAAATGGAAAACTTTTGACTTCGTTACAGTTTTGTTAACAAACCATGTTCTGTACCGAACCTTCAACGCTTCATATCATGCTTAAGGATTCGTGCGAATGCTAACTACGGAATTTGAAATTGAGAAAGTACAGAAAAATTTGAGGAAAACGAATTCAAAACTTTAACGTCTATTTCAAAATATCTCTTTCAGGAATTATATATATTTTTTGATGACGTAGAGCAATATGGTAATGCACGAATAATCAATAAGAAGCTTTTGCTATCATTTTTCATCGAATGGAAACTTTGGATAACTGATGAAGTTCTATAAATTCTTTCCAACTATCCTTCCAGACAAGCTGGGAGAGTATGAATTTCAAATAATCGATTATGACTTCTCAGGTGATAAAATATTAGTTTTGATGGTATCAAAAGAGAAAATGCCCTACCTAGACATGTGTCTCTATATATCAATCAGTTGTAGAATCGTACTCCCAATCTACCAAAAGCAATAGTCCACATAGATTGTACTTACAATAACATAGATAAAAGTAGTAACTCCAGAATATTACGCCAATCTTACTGTTTTCACAAAGAAAGAGCATCTCGTGAAACCAGAAATGATGGACTCATCTTTTTATTACATACTAGAAGTACCTAGAGCATATTCTTTGGATGTATCAAAAAACGATGCAGCGAATTCGAATCATGCCTTTGAACATGATTTAAATAGAATGAGAAACAGGTTCCAAAACGGTGACATCGTGATGGTCGATAGAGGCTATAGGTATGTTGCTAGTGTTGTATGGTTTTTTGGGATACGCTAGACATCAGCAGAATATGAAATATTTTTCAACCAAACTTTTAAATTGTATTGATGATTCTGGGGGAAGAATTCTGTCAGAAGGGGTAAACGCTGGTCCTGAGGTGATTTGAAATAACATTTACTGGAAATTCCTAATCGTCTACTCCCGTTTCAAAACCTGTATTTATGTAGAATTGCTCGTCACCCATTTTTTCCGCAGATTTTTCAAATATCAACCTTCACCTGAGGTGTATTAGATCTGCTCTGCCCCTTTCTGTTGTTTTTTTATTGTTGTTCCTAACTCCCTCATCTATCCGATTACTGTTCTCTTCACATTTTCTAATCTGCTACAAGAATTGTACGGCAGTTCTATTTCTATGCTCGCTGAATGTATCCAACAGAAAAAACCTTAGTCTCAATCACGTGAAATTGGCCTTTTGGAGAAACAGCTATGAAAAAACCCACCAAAACCCCAACTTCTGTATTGGTGTGGAAATGAGTTTAACGTTTCAGGAAAATATTCTGACAGTTGTCGTAATATACGTTTGTTTCTATGATCTGACTCTTGCCTGTATGAGTCATCCTAAATCAACATACTCATCAATAATAGTTGATTTATCAATTATTAAGCAAGGTTATGACTATTATGAGTTTTATAATTTGTAATATCGCTCTACAAGTATGTTGTGGGGTACCTACCCGTTCAAAATTGAAACATAAAAAAAGGCATAATTGAATCTTTGTTGCCTCGTGTATAAATACTTGTGTAAACCGGTATATTCAGTATGTAATTACAAAACAATTGAATCGGCCTGTACATTTGAGAATTTCAACGGTTATGCATTCTTAATGTAATGTTATTAAATTACTCAAAAGTCGCTGAGAAAATGCAAATTCTTGTTTAAATAATTTCTAAGCATAATTATTTTTGGTGGTTGGCTCTATGGCACACCCTGAAAGTTATCATGGAGAAATCTATGGGCCTCAAAACTATGAGATAATTTCTCTGTTGCGCAACTGTAGAAATATTGAGTGATAAACCTATTGTGATAAACACCGCGTAGATGAAGTGTGTACTGTGCAATATTTTTTCGTCAAAATACTATATTAAGGAGTACCTTTCGAAAATATGCTTTCCTGGCGTCACAGTAGACTAAGTGAGATTTTGCGAAAAAACTAGTAGCTCGTAGGTTGAGAGAAATATTCTCAAAACTGGGCAATTTTAAACTTTAACACCATGTATCCAGAAAACTAGTCATTGGAATGAGTTGGACCCATTGAACTTTAGGTTTCTGGAAGGAGTACAAAAACACACCAGAGTTTCAGAAAATTTTACCGTTCACAACTTCACATGAAAGAAGTGAAGGGTTATCTCTCAAGAGTATGAATGAGAAATCAACATTCCATTCTTATTAAACGTGTATTCTCTTTATGGTTACAACGTTATTGTTCCTTCCTATACTCGTATAACGAATTTGAAAATGCCAGCAATATTCTTCCTGGAACACTCAATGGTGAATTCTGAATGTAAATATGACCTTCACGAGGATCTTCTAGAGTCAGATTGGTCCTTTTTTTATCGTGCTGTTGATGTCAATTCTGCTTGCGGTGAATTTTATTTGCACTAAGATCTTTTTTTTTCAGGGCAGTACCACGAAACTCACTTCAAACTCTTTCTACCCCTCCTGGTTCACTGGTAGTATAATTGGGAAATTAGAAAAGTAGAATGGATACCTTTGGTAATTCAAAGCAACCGGTGATTTAACTTATCAAGAAAAGTTTGAAGTTATTCGCAGGAAAGTTAAGGAAGACATATCTCCAGCTCAAAGTAACTTTGCAACTTTCGTCGAAACTAACATAAAAAGCAACCCCTTCAACTTTTGGTCATATTTGAATACATTGCGAAAGGAATTTTGCATAACTATCACTATGAAGTTCCAAGGTCAAGATTTATCTGATCCCGAAATAATAATCAATGCATTTGTTAACTTCCTCCAATCAGCGTTCATCAACTTGACACCTTTGAATAACTTGGTGGATAAAGAGCCCAATGCACCCACACTATCAACCCCTTATATCTTGTGGGAACTTTGTAGTGCAATATCTGAAATGGCTCAAACACAAATTGACATCTGGGCCGGATGGTATTTCATCATTCATTGTGAAGGACTGTGCTATAATTTTCGCAGAGCCACTAACTAAAATTTTTAATTTTGCATTATCAACGTGTTTATTTCCTGACATCTAGAAAAAGGGTAAAATATGCCCTATATTCAAAAAAGGCGACAAAAGTCACATTGAAAATTATAGGCCCATCGTCATTCTTTGTAATTTCAGCAAAGTTTTTCAAATGGTTATCTCTGAGTTTTTATCAGCTCATATCAACTCACAATCAGTGCATTATCAACACGGCTTTGTACCAGGCCGATCAACAGTCATCAACCTGCTCAAAATTACACAATTCATTTCAGATCATTCGGACAATTCAGGACAGGTCGATGTCGTTTACACTTACTTTTTCAAAGCATTTGATCGGCTCGATCATAGTATTCTTCTCAAAAAACTTACCAGCTTTGGTTTTACTCACGGTCTTACAGTATTTTTCTCTCCTTATCTATTCAACAGAATCCTCAGAGTAGAATACCATGATCAGCGATCATCTGAAATAACTGCAATTTTTGGTGTCCTACAAGGCTCAGTTTTAGGCCCCTTGTTATTAATAATATCTGTAAATTACATCGACATTGGACTGAACTGTAATCTTCCATCACACGGGGACGACTATATGAACAAACTGAAAACCTAAATAACAGCTTGAAATTACAAGATGATCTGAATAATCTACATGAGTAATGCAAGTCAAATCTACTCCCTTCAAATATTGGAAAATGCAATGTTATATCTATCTCGCGCAGAAAACAACCTATTATTTTTGACTTTAGTATTGATGGCACCAATTTCGCAAGATGCACCTGTTTCACAGACTTAGGAGTGAAATTTGACAATAAATCAACGTTCGTGGAACATACTTGCGATATCGTTGCATCTGCTTATGAAATGCTTGGCTTCGTGACCAGGAACTCAGAGCAGTTTATCAACCACGATACTCCGAAGCTCCTTGTCCGACGCATTCGTGAGATTTAAACTTGAATTCGCCTCCATTATTTGGTCTCCGGGCTATAATGTCCACTTTCTCAAAACAATATATTATAGAGTAGATGGAGAGTATCCTGCATGAGGTTTTCTTCAGGAGTTATTTTCGGAACGTTCTGATTATGACTCGTTCATGTCACAGCACAGTTTTTTTCTAAAACTCCTGAACAACAAAATAGATTCTCCCCAATTACTCTCTCCGCTGAATATACATATACCTAGAGAGACTGCCCGGACACATAACATGTTTAATTTTCCACCCAACATCCAACACGAATTCACTCATGTTTTCTCATATCCATCAAATTTCCGTAAATTATATGAATTCTTAGAATGTGATTGACATATTCAACACTACATTGAGTGGAATCAAGAAAGTGACCCTGTAACACTCATTTATGTATTCATTATAACTGTAACTCTACATTTGAACTTTTTTTCAGTTCATATCCATAGTTGCACGTCTTGTTAATTTTGTCTGAATTAATGTGATACTCATCAATGTATTGTAATTTGTAATCACTGTATTTTCTCCCACCCTGCTCAAGGCATCAGCTGTGAGGGTGGCGTAAAGCTCAATTTATAAATCACAAGTTGACCCAATATCAAGTGTTACCCAGTATAGTGATATCTTATCCACGTACAACGGCACACTAGCTTGTACTTGTCTCAGGATATTTGCGGCTACGCTTCAGTGGAGATATCCAATTGGAGTCTGTTTCGAACCTCAATTATGTCTCGGAGTAATTTATTGATTTATGGTACAAACAACTGAACCAGCCTATATCTGTAAGTGCACATCAACATGAAAGAAATAGCTGTTACTTAGCCGAGCAACAAATCCTCCTAAGTATTGAGAAGAAGCAATAGCATTCGAGCTCCAAATACCAATTAATATAAGTGTATCTGAGTATGAAGCAGTCAACATTATGAAAGAAAATTCAATAATCGATAGCAATCAAATTCAAGCACAGTCGCAGATATTGAGACGTACATTCAACAATTAATATTTACCAAGGTTACAACAAGTGATTGCATGAACTCAGGCGTTGCGCATGCGATGATCAAATATCCTCAAATAATTCAACTAGGCTTCAGATCATCCCGAATTCCACTCAACAATGACCGCATCGAAAAAAAGCAATGAATATAGTACCTGCTAGCATATGAACCATACCGCAGGGGGAATAATATTCTAGTTAGGTATTTGGAAGTGACTCTAAAAATAATAACCAATGAATGTAGCGCTTTCTCGCCTATAAACAATTCTGCATGTGGAATAATACATCAGTTGAACATACCAAAAAGCAAGTTTGAACAACAAATCGAAGCATAAACAACAAATCAAAGCATGAACAACATTACGAAAATAACAATTAACTTGTGTGGTCCAATTCGAGGATGACTCCCCGTGATGTATTTTATATCAATGAGGCACCTTGTCCATCGCCTTGGAGAACCCTGGTGATCATTTCCTTGTGGAATCACACTGCAGACGGAGGGGTTGGATTCTAACAGCGATCGGCATTGATTACCATGTAGACCGTGAACTGGGCAACCCTGTACTCTCGAACACTCAGAGGACCATTGGTTTTCCATCACAAAACCGGAAACATAAAATCAGGAACCAGGAACCAGAATCCAAAACCATGAACCAAGACCCAAGTCAAAAGCCAAGTTCAGATTCCAGGAACCACGAATCAAAAATCGGATCCACAAACCAATAACAGGACCAAAATAAAAAAAACCTGGCTGGTTCAGGATCTTCTATCACTATTACTAAACACGAGTGTAACCCTAGGGCTCTTACTCTTTGAGCTTCAAACAAGTGGGCAACAGCCAATCACAGATTGCAACACCCCTTACTTTTGAACCCCAGATTTTAAATTATATGATTCAAATTCAAGAAGGTGAAATCACTTTGCCGATAGGCTGCTCAGATGGATACGGTTAGGCCGTGAGTAAGGTTCAATTAATGACTTTTCCTAGTTAATCAAATTTGTCCACTAAAAAAATTATACATTAATTAACTTGACTAGTTCCAGAGTTGGGCGCCAGACTTGCTGAAGACAAAAGTCAAAGATAAATAAAATTAAATAAATGTTACCTAGCTTGTATGGGAAGGCAAATAAATATGCAATAAATCAACTTAACAAATTTATTCCAGTTGGAATTAAAATTATTGAACAAGATATAAAAAAATTAACAAATACTAGAAGAGTATTGAACTTCTCTTAAAAGAATGGAAAAATTACATAAAAAGAAACCAGTAATTTTGACTCTGATCAAAATTCGAACATTTACACCTATGATTCCTCCAGTTGTTGGTCACGAATATACCTTCGGAGATCTTGAGCGAGATAGAGGAAGGCTAGTTTCTTGAAGCTGGTCCCAGCGGTTCTAGGAGGAACTTGGTTCCAGCGGTTACGATGAAGATGGTCTGGGGTGGTTCAATAGTTGATTTCAGACCCCCTTATCGGCGTGAATTTAGTTGATCTTCACGGACCAGTGCTGATATTGATGTGCTGTAAGACCTCCCAGGCTACTAGTCCTTCCGTCTCCGTAGATAGGTTTCCTCCGTGGTATATATCATGCGAAGAAGATGATAGGAATCAAAATATGTACAAGAAGGGGAGAACGAAGGATATCCTTTGAACCTCAAGTTTTATGTTTCAAATTTTAATCGAGAGTCAAAAGATAGATGCAAATGATAGCATACAATAAAAATCTCAGTCTATATAAAAGACTGGAAAGTTACAGTGAAAGAACAAAGATAATAAATAGCAATCCAATCTGCTATTCTGGAGTTAAATTTATAAGTTAATTTTAATAATAAAAAAAAAATATTAAAATGAACAAAATTTAAAACCAAACAAAACAAACCTCACCCAAAACGTGATGTTCAAATTCAGTTAAATTTTGAAACAGGTAAGTTTTGATAAGGTGATTCTATGTACCAGAAGGGTAAAAAAAATTAATGAGGAAAGATATTCCAAAAGAAATATAAAAATTTCCTTCAAATTTTACCAGAGAACAAATATAGTATTTTAAAGCAAAATACTATAAAATTGCCAGAGAAAAAATCTACTATTTTAAAGCAAAATATTTAAAGGTTGCCAGTGCAAAAATATACTATTTTAAAGCAAGTGCCAAAGGAAAATATAGCGTTATAACCAAAATACTCTAGTAAGCTACAAAAAATATAGGGTTTCTGAACCAAGATAATAGTCAGAGTAAAAGTATACTCTTCAGCCAAGATAAGAAGAGAGAGACACACGTCTTTCAGTGAGCACGACTCTCTTAGAAAAAGATAAAGTGAAATAATTCTTTTTATAGAAGAATTTCCAGAGATAAACCGAAGAGGGAGACCACACGTCTTTCAGTGGGCACGACTCTCTTAGATAAAGATAATGTTAAATAATTCTTTTATAGAAGAATTTCCAGAGATAAACCGAAGAGGGAGACCACACGTCTTTCAGTGGGCACGACTCTCTTAGATAAAGATAATGTTAAATAATTCTTTTAATTGAAGAATTTTTAAAGATAACTGAAGAGGGAGACCTCACGTCTTTCAGTGAATTGACTCTGCAACGATCAAAAATCAAATAAGCTACACTGGGAATTGAATGGAGTAATAGATAAAATAAATTTATTAAACGGAAATCAACTTTACGCTTGAGGCATATATTGAATCGAATCGAGTGTTCTGAGACTGTTAGGCCAGAGGTACAACTCTCTCCATAAGCGATTCTTTCTCAAGAGAAAAGAAAATTACTCTCATAAACATATAGTTATGAAATAAAGAAAATTGCTTACCAGAGAGTCGTTCTATTAGGTCACTCCAAACTGTGTCCCAGAACAATCAAATACGCCCTTTGCTTCAATTGGAATCCTTGGAACAAACCGGTGGTCGTGTGAGGTAGGTAAGCTCTAGTCCCTTCGAGATTACCAATTACTTGGTACCTAAAAAAGGCAAAAGCGTAGAACTGATTTCCAATGAAAAAAAAATCAGTTCCCAATATTCGGAACAGATGTTACGTTAGCCACAATATGTAATATGAATGATTTGTCAAAATGGCCGAAATATCTATATTTAACCTTCAAAAATTACCATGCGGTATATCCAAGAATTCTAATATTACAAGCCTAAGGAAAAAGAAGAAAATGCTAATCAGCTACAACATTAATTGAAAGATAAAGAGAATAATATTACTCAATTAAACTCCAGCAGTGAAACTTATTCAACTTATAGATCGTACGTACCAAAATCAATTTACTCAGTCCATCTGCCTATCTCGACGTTCAAATCAAGAAAGAGATCGATTATTCCTTCGGTTCGAACAAATCACCAATTCTACCTGGGTTTTTTCCTCAAACTGTTCTTGGTTTTTATCTATTGAAAAACACTTGGAAAAAACACAGCTTGACGACATGAATACAACTGTCACGATAACAAAACTCGTCCAACTTGACAGAATACGAACTCATGATGATGGCGCTGTCCCATAGTTCACGATCGGCCGTGACTAATGACCCGTTCCACCGTAAGATAACCGGAATAGTTATGAGAAATTGATTATGTATAAGGAAGTAACGAAAAATTCGTTACAAGATTTGGAATTCTGACTGGATAAGGACTGGAGACCGGTCTCCAGCCCTTCCCATGATGGCGGTTCTCAGAAAAAGGATTTTGAATCTAAATTCTGAAAAGTTAAATTCCCATAGGATGCAGCTTTCACTACCCAGGATAGTTTGATAGATAGCCCATTACTCTAGGGAGTGCCTGGGACGTTTAAAACGCGAGGGGTCGTCTATGTTGTAATCAGTAGCTTCCCTCACGAGGGGATTCTCGTGGGTTATTGAGCAATCGAATACTCTCCGATTGCGGTCTCTGATTATACTCCTGATGGAAGGCAGGTTCAAGTCTTCAAGTATCCGATCGTTCTGCACATACCACGGAGCGTTTGTTATTATCCTCAGGACTTCCATTTGCGCCCGTTTCAGGACGCGAATGGTAGTCCTGTATGTTTGGCCCCAGGCGGCTGAGGCATACAGAATGACAGGCCTGAACATCATTTTATAGATCTTGACTTCATTTTTTGAAGTGAGTTTACTCCTTCTATTAATCAGTGGGTAGAGTGCGCCGATTCTCTTAGCAATTTCGTTTTTTATTATATTTACATGCAGCTTCCAGGTGAGCCGACGATCCACAGTAACCCCTAAGTACTTGACTTGTTCCGATCATTCTATCTCCTTTCCAGAGATAGTCACTTTCCTCTCCGGGTTGTTTTCCTGGCTGGTAAGGGTTTCCTTCCGTGGGACCCTACCACCATTCTGCGTCTCGTAGTTGAAAAGCTCACAGGATACATTCGGCCTCATTGCAATTGTTGAGTCACATGTAAAATGTCCCAGGAGTCCAACAAACAGATTGGCGTGGTGTAGCATTTCAAATCCTCCGGAGAGTGCAAATTCAGAAAAATATTCACGAAGGCCCAACCAGTTTATTCAGAATTCGCCAAATTCAGTGAGAACAGATTTCTTGATTCAGGATGATTCGAAGATCACAAATTTCTCAGAACCAAGTGCCACACACAAAACCACTTTCCCGCAACAAGTGACAGAAAGTGAAGTTTTCCTCCTGACATCGAACAAACGTTGTAGTTAAACAACCGACGTCAACCCTATCGAATAGAGGTTTCACACTCGCCTATAGATGCCGCTTCTCCTATGATCCTATCGAGATCTGAAATCCTCTTTTGAGTATATATTTTCCAAACTGAAACAGTGGGACTTGTGTTTTATACTCACATTGCTTGTTTTCAAATCGAGTTCTATAATCTTCTACTTATCTTTGACCTCAAGGTACACTCGCATAATCTGCAATAATGTTGCTTCTGGATCATCTGAAATATCTTGAACCAATGGAACTCCGCCTGTTGTTTCTGAGGATTTTCTAGTTTTGTCTAATTTACGTGGATTTTTTTCCATATCAATCCAGCACCAAATAAACGTCAGTCACCAGAAAAAACATATTTATTTGTGTCATAAATACCTTCCTTCATTGGTACCACCACTCTTTGCCCCCCCCCTCCCCGAGGATTCCTCCCAATGTTTCATACTTTATTCCTCGGTATACATCTTTGTCCTTCCATGAATGAATTCTCCGAGCAATTCCTGCAGCTTTCGTGTTCATTATTGCGAAGTTCAAAATGGAATTGCCAATGTGAAATATGTCAGATGATAATCAAATTGGTGCGTTTCGATTTGCTGAACATTTGGCAACGCTTCATGATATTTTCTCCTGGTATTTCAGTTTCCCTGGATTTTCCCCTATATGAGAATATTCACCCACTGCGCCGAGAGAAAAATGAGGGTGTCTTCTTTCTATCACGCTCGAGAATAGCTCCCCTGAAGAGAATATATTTCCTGATCTATTACATGCATGCAATCAGCAGGTTTTTGGAGAGTCATAAGGATCACTTCGTGACCCATGATTTACATTACACCAATCTGAGAGGTCCAGATACAAAACCTTATTATTTATAATTATCTATCCGAATTTGTTTTTTTACTTCTACTTCATTCTAATGATTTTTTGTGAACTTCGAATCGACGGTCATGGTTACATTAAAATGAAAGAGAATAATTTCATGAGAGATAATGAGAATACAACATAAAACGCGAGTAGACAGATATGGCGTTATAAATATTCCGAAAGTGTACGGATTTTCCTCTCAACATCCATCTGCATACATAAATAGTCCCACAAACCGGCACGAATTTGTGAAACATAAAAAATAAGCCTGCCTGACTTCTACCTCTTTGGAGATAATATCCACATGAAACCGACATAAATCATATTTATCACTCTTGATATGGAAATGAAAATTCTAGGATGTGTGAAAACTGGAATATCAGTTTGCATACCAGCAAAGTCACTATAACGAGGTGCTAGAATGAATCCAATGTGAAATATTGCAATAAGTCAACTTGACTTTTGATATGGTATTTTACATTTTTACTCATTGGAGAATTGTTTTTTTTCCCAGATTTAGAGAATTTTTACGTCAGTTCAGACGTTTGAATATCATTTCATACCGACGTAAAAAGAGGAGGATCTCAATTCGACTCGTATTTTTTTATATATGACCATGCATGACTTTTTTTCACACAGTAGTTGATGATCATTTTTATTGGATAGGTCAAATTTGAAAAACGTCCACTCCTAAGGGTAGGAAAATAGGGGACGATTGATTGTTCACCACCTGAATGTTCACTGTTAATCGATTCTACCACGCATAACTGACTTATCCGATTTGAATGTTTTTTTTAATTCACCCTATTGAAGTAAAACATTCAAATCTTGAAGTTGGCCATATTTGAATTGAAAAAAATCCTCCCTTAGGGGTAGAAGAATGAGGGATGATTAATTTTTAGATTCTTCTTAATATCGTTTTCTCATTCGAGCAGCATTTTTTGTAGGCCTACCACTATTAGTATTAAAAAGTGTTGTTTTATATGTAATTATATTATATAACAATTAATAGTTGAAGTGGGAAATTATATTATATTAGCTAATTGAAGTGGAGAAGGTAAGTAAGTATGCAAAAGGTTATCAAAAATTGAGTAGGTAGTAATAAGTAGATTTCAGTTACAAAAAAATGAAAGAGCAAATAACTAAGCTCCTAAGCTAATGTGAGTAATTAATTTTGAGTCAGCAGTAAACGAACAGTGAAGATCATAGAGTTACTTTGAAGAAATAATCAAAAAAAATACCAAAAATGCAACTTGCATTCTCCCGCGATAAACAATATTATTCAAAAATTTCGCTCACCCCACGACCACTCGCAACACGTGCAATTTCTGGTTCTGGAACGCACCGCCGCCACGCATCCCGCTGCAATCATTCTACGCTTCATGTAATTGATTAGCGTATTTGTATGGTTGTTTGGCGCCGACTCAATATCAGTTTGGGAGCTAACATATCCAGTATGGAAAGGATTATTTCATTTTTTGCTTTTCAGTTTTTTCATTTGTCGGTTCATTTTCTTGTTAAGTTTTCATAGGTGGAAGAAGAAGCATATATTTTTCCCAAGACCAACTAAATTTTGAAGGTTAACTTCACGAATTTTTTTTGAAGGTTTGATAGGTTAGATGTAAAGTTGACACCTGAATATAAGATTTCTCATTTGGTGTGCTCGGATTCCGTGTTCCACATATATTTGCTCCCTTCTCATCAGTACAATACTCGCCAGAGGAATCACTTTAATACACCTCTAATGGTTAGGGTCGTAGCTCAACGCTCGTATACTCATTTCACCCCTAAATTATACCATAACATACCTGAAAATAATAGAATCTATAGTGAATATCGACAGCTTCAGAGAAGCATTGAATCAACACATCCTTCAAAGCCAAAGAACTGAGCTGCTACGACTATTCGAGTAAGTTATAAAAAAAGGTCTTGATTCATAAATTCATAATTTCCAATTTCAAATCCAACTAGAATTGTGTTGTTTCAATTGCGTATCTTTCACATGCGTACCCTATCTTATATCTATTAGACATGTTATTGTACACTCTTATTGCTATTATTATCTTTTATTATTTTTTCGTACCTTTTGTATCATATTTCATGAAGTTTATTGTTCATTTTTTCATTGTATTGCAATATTGTAATGTACATCGTTCATTGTTTGTATTATATTATCTACATTTTATTTACATTTCATATTCTTACAGTCTACATTTTACATTTTATATTTTACATATTCACATTAACTTAATAGGATTTTCATATTCTATAACTAACACTTTATATATTATAGTTCACTTTTTTCACATGTTATATTTTCTCCGCGAAACAAGTGCTTGCACTTATCGCGTAAGTTCCTTATTCACTTCCACCATGTACTCATCATTGTATTTAATTATTGCAGTGAATAAAGTTGTTATTATTATTATTCATTTCTCCCTGGATCCACTGGATTCCAAGGGATAACCCTTTATGTCCCAAGGTAGAAAATTTTTATATTTGTTTTTTGTGAATTTGATTTAATTAGTATCAAGGTATGAGAGTTATACGATTTTTCAAAATATTGTACCCCAACAAGAGGGGAGGGGAGTCTGGGACTCAAGAGTCCCGTCAGTATTGAAAAAGTATAGAAATAAGTAATTTTAACTTTTATTTTGTATTCAAAATGCTCATGGTAACTCAAAAAACTTTGTTGATAGAAAATTAAAAATACTTCTGGAACACTTAATTTTCATGACGAAATAAAAACGCCATGGTACTCGTTGAAACAAGTCTTCCGTTCATTATACATAGAAAAACTCCACTTAGAGAACAGTTCGAATGGGGTGTTGATTCAAGAGCTTGCGATGCGCATTGTTCACAGATTTCTCTTTAAGTGACGAAAATTGGCCAATGGGACCCCTTGTTCCCTAATCTCACATCATTTGGAATTGAATTATTATATATCCTCCTCTTGACACCAGAAGAATGTCTAGCAAGACTCCTAGGAGTGGAAGAACTAGTAGTGCTGGGAGTTGACGGACTGGGAGTTTTGGAACCATTTGCAGAACTCTTCGTACGCATGCCTTACTTGCTCAGCCCCAAACGGACCCCCTCTGGAATTCTAGTACAGTTACTTTATCTTCTGGAATCGGGGATCGATACACAATATAATTATTCACAAAGACTATGTCCAAAATACCAAAAAAAAGCGGTGCCACCACTTATTTGACCTTCGGCCTGTACAGTGGGTGATGGATATATATTTTGCTGGTTTTTGTAATTATTGTGGACTGTATTAATTGAGTTGGTTTTTTAGAAGTTTAGTTATCTTTATTGGTATAATGAAATGAAATTATTAAAGAAAAGTGATGTAAGATGAATTGTATGTCATTCTGACAACCTCATTTTTGTTGTTATGAGAAGGAAAACAAAAAAAAACAGCAGAACGAAACAGTTCACAGAACGAAGCTTATTTCAAGAAATCGCAATACGGTATTCAGTTTCTGATTCCAACAACCTCCCCACCCACCGGCTTGATTGCTTTCATCAGAACAATAAGGAAGTGGACATAATTTTGTGATTAGTCCTTTTAAAATTCCGTTCATTGAACTAATTTTCACAATTTGAACCTTTTCATCGGGTCCCAGCATAACTTTTATAATGCGAGCTAATCGCCATTCAGAAGGTGGAATATCATCCTCCTTCACCAAAACTAAATCATTGACTTTTAAATTTTCACAACCTGAACCTTTTTATCGGGTCCTAGCATTGCTTCTATAATGCGAGTTAATCGCCATTCAGAAGGTGGAATATTATCCTCCTTCACCAAAACTAAATCATTGACTTTTAAATTTTCATATACTTTGACCCATTTTGGTTTATGTTGAAGTCAATTCAAATATTCTACCGACCAACATTTTCAAAATATTTCCCTTATTTTTTGACAGTATTCCCAGGCATTCAGCCTATTATCAGGAACATCAGAAATATTGGTTTCCGGAAAAGAAATTGACGACTCTCCTATTGAAAATTGACAGGGTGTGAGACACGAATAATCTTCTGGATGTGTTGAAATAGGAGAGAGGGGTCGAGAGTTCAATATAGCTTCAATTTGACATAAAAGAGTTGTGACTTGTTCAAAATTCAGAATACTTTTTTCCATAACCCGTTTGAGATGAAATTATGTAGACTTTATACTAGCCTCTCACAATCCTCGACAGTGTGAACTATTTGGGGGTGTAAACTTCCATTTTATTTCTCTGAAAAATAAAAATTCTTCAACAAAATTTTCTTCTTCTCGGAAGAAATCAAATATTTGTCTTAGTTAGTTATGAGCACCTTGAAAATTCCACGACTAGCAATGAATCTTCTGAGGATTGAGAGAAACGCTTCTATCGATAGACTGAAAACAAGTTTGATATGAATTGCTTTTGTAACCATACAAACAACCACCAAAATGTATGCTTTGGACATCACTGCTTTCCGAAGTCAACTCCTACTTTGAGAGAAGGACGTACTATGGAAAGTCCATCAGAGGGCAATGAAGCCATTATTTGTTGGGATGAAAGTGCTCCAAACCTTAAAAAAATAATGCAATTTTTAACTTCTCTTTTAATTGGTCTCAACCCATTTATCGGCCGAAATCGTAATCTAAGATGAGCGAGAACCGTTTGTGCCCCTGCATGATGTAAATCTAGATGATCTTGTTTATAGAGCAGTTTCACATTATGGTTTCTTGGGGGTATAATCATAGAATGCTTTTGAGAAAAATAGATAAATTGGATTGATATAACTTTCCTTCCACACGATTATACCATCATCATTCAAAAATGCACTTAATTGTGCTTGGAGTACTTGATTGTATGAATTATTTCGATTCAATATCTCCCATTTATTTTATGAATCATCTTTGTGGTTTGATTTTTCTGGAACTCTTGTCGGGAAGAATGAACAGTAACGTTTGAATTATTTCTATGACAAGATTCGATTCCAGAAAAATTGTACTTTGGTATGAATTATTCAAAGCGATTGCAGATATATCCGTGATATGGGTAAGTTATCCTCCACACAGTATCATTTCTTGAGTTTCTTGATTTACTCAAGTTCAATTGAGTATAATTGAAGCTTTTTCCGGAGCATTATGTAAATAAGACCAAATACAGATGGTGTTAGATGTGGAGATTTTGGAGTAATACGGGAATGAATTGGAACCTTTTTCTGACGTTTAATATTCTACAAATTGTCAATAATAATTCATAAATAAATTATGTACACAGCATGCTAGAAAATATCGTAACGATGCAATTCCAACATTCTCCCACCAATATTTAATTGCAAAACTATCTGTATCCATAACGATCAGGAGTCTTGAACAAACGTCTGGACCTGGTTGACACCAGTGTGATTTTCCTACCTTGTTTTCATTTCGTGACGATCGGGTTCTTCTATTCTCCTCGTCTGGAAGTTGTTTGTTAGGCTAGTATTGACTTGAAGTTTCATTTTAATTCGAAATGCATTTGTGTTTTGTGAGTCTGCCTAAAAATATATCTGATTCCTCATTGTTATTCGGAATTTCCAGAAAGTATATTCTTTTAACGGATGCAATACTCCACCTGTTGATAATTTCATTCACGACACTCTCGCAATGTTGCCTTTTTCCAGGGTTAATTTCGAGTAGTCTTTCTATAAGCCAACTCATTTTTTTCGTGTTGTCAGATCCCACGAGAACTACATCACCGATAGCTAACTTGTCGCTTCTTCTTTGACCGAAGTGAACCAGCTTTGCTCGATATTCACTTCTGAATCTTTCTGTGATGCTTTCTCTAATTTTAAGTAGATATCTCAATCTTTTGTTCATAATTGTTCGGCTCATTTCATATAAATCTGGCACTTCAGAGCATTGCATGCTCTGTATGAAGAACGAGGGACTAGTTCTTCAGAATTATCTGACATATGTAAGGGGTCGTGAATTCATGACATGCTCGCAGTTACAGAGTATTGTCATAAGTTCCTCGTAATCAACTCTCTTTTTTCCCAGATTCCTTTTCAAAAGCTCTTTGGCCATTCCCACTCTACTCTCCAACCATCCTACCCACCAAGGAACTGTTGGGACGTTGAATTTCCAGATTATGTGTTGAACCGATGAATATTTCAAAATTTCGTTCCAATCCAAATTTTCCAATTGATTGTTTGTTCCATATAATTGATTCCATTGTCGAAATATATAACTGACACCCTTCCTCTCCTAGCGACAAATCTCCTGCGAGCTTGAATGACGGCATCGGTTGAAAGAGACTCCACCAACACGGAAAGACATGCTCTATAAACCGCACAGTTGAATTGGAAATGACGATCCAAGCCTTTTCTCTATTTTTCGAATACAAAGGACTCGCAAAATATGTACCAGTTATTTCACATGTCGCCGGATTTCCCAAACTTCCTTCCAAAAAGTGATATGTATTGTTCTCTACTACTGTTAATAATCGTAGTGATTTGTTCAATTATTCCTAACTTTTCCCATTCATTGAAAAATTCATTATCATATTGGTATTTTCCTGAATTGATCAAACTTTTTGTTGTGGATAGAAGTCTACTTTCTGCTGTCTCTCTACTTTTCAGTAGTTCAACGTCCTTCAAACCATGGCAATTCTATTTCATACCTATTTTCATTGTTATATTTATTCCATCGGAATATTCAATTGCTTCTGTTTCTGATTTATCCCTCTTTTCGATGGAAATTCGATCCTCAGATACCAATATGTTTTTATCTTGCAACAAACTGATAATATGTGCATTCCTCAACCTAGGGACGCAACTGCATATTTTATTCTGTTCTGAAACCAATAATTCCAATTGGAAAGTTCTATTCAAATCCTCAATAGTGATATTATATTAAGCATGATATTCAGGAGTTGATTGTTCCCCACAAAGAACACTCTGTACAATAATTTCCTCTCTGGCACTTTTCAGTTTCATATATTTAGCGCAATCAAGAACGATATATGAACGTTGAGATGCAGAAACGGGTAATGCTCTAACAGTTTTTTTCCTGAATCACTAACAAGTTTGACAGCAGTAGAGTACCTGTAGTATCATAACTGATCATAATAATCTCCGAATTACTGTGTTCTTGAAATTTTGGAAGTTCTGGAGTTCTGCTTTTTTCTTCTTCAGGCTGTGATATCGTTAAGTCACCGCACAGTATTGGAAAATGTCTTCTACCACCTATAATACATTTTATTAATGCTTCGCATCACTTCATACTATGATAGGGTGTCGTGCAACCGGAGCAATCATTATTTTTTGTAACAATTCACTCTTTTCTATCATAGGAACTGCTCGTGCCTTGATGCAGTCTTGGCTCGAGTGTGACTTGACCCCACAAAATATACAATTTTGGGGTTTCTTACCATGTTTATCCGCAGAAAGAGTTGTCGCAGCAGTAAATGGATTTGGCTCACCTCCTTCGTGTTCATTTTTCACTGTAACTCTTGAGTTGTTTCTAAGCAGCAAAACTTGTTCTGGATAGACTTATGTGCTTTCCATTTCAGTTCTGGGGATATCCAGTGAAATATTCAAATAATCAATAGTTTTGTTTTCATCAGCTGTTTCCAGATCTTCGATTTGGATTTCAGTACAGTGTCTCTCCGACGCTCTCAAGGTTTCTTGAGGTAAGGCAGATTCAGCTAACGGGTACAACATGGCAGCATATGTATCACTAGTTACACCCAATGATTTTGAAGATCTCAATTGTGTCCCTAGTTTATCGAATGAAGAGAGTAATATTTTTTGGTTGCTAAAACTAGATTCAATACTTCCCAACGTGAACATCAATTAGGAAATCATCTCTAGCGAATCGATTTCAAGTTATTCCACAGCCTTTTCATAGTTTGATGCAGACGGTGGAAAACTATCAAATTAATCTCAATAGGCTGTAACAGATATTGGAATTTCATTATCTTCGTGAATCTTGCGGAATTGACCCCAGAATCCAGTTTCGAACATGTCCATTGAATTTTTTCAACTAAAATTTTGGCGATTTCAAATGTCTTCTGGCGTTCGACGTTTCAGTTCCAGAATCTACGTTAAAACTTGATCCACCTCGATTCTCCTCATTTACTGAGGCAAACTCACATTTCGACCTATACATCATCAAATACTCACGAAACTTCTCTATTGCTTCATGTTCCTTCTCCAATCCTCTCTCATAATCATCTTGCATCATGTCAGTATACGTATATTCTTATCAAGAATGAATAATCTGGACTCCTCATCCTCAATTTGGACTAATCGGGTAACAATATTGTCCTTTCTCAACGGCTGGGCACTCAATTACATTTTTAATTCATGGCATGACTTGGTGAACAATTTTCTCAGCATATCCCGTTCTTTTTTCACCTCAGATAGATTCTCCACAGTAAGTCCGGTCACGGTCGCCATTTATGTCAGATGTGGAAATTTTGGAGAAATACGAGAATAAATTAAAACGTTCTGACGTTTTATATCTCACAAATTGTCAAAAATAATTTATAAACAAATTATGTATCTAGCATAACAAAAAATCAAACACAACATGTTTGAAAAGACCGTAAGGAAGTCACCACAACAGATAGACTTAAGATGAGTAGGATCATGAATTGATTGAGATCCGAATGTTTTTTTAGAGAAATAACCAATATGTTAGGACTATTTCAGTAAAGATCCGGATAAATGAATATTATGATTGATAACAAAATTATAAAAAAAAATATTTGATTCCTTGTTATATTCCATGAAAAAAAGTTTATATGAACGTGTGTCCTAACTTGCGTTTCCGAGTAACGAGCTGTCAAAGTGTTACTATAAAATAGGTTTTTTATTAATAACTCAAAAGTCTTCATGCCGATTCTGATGACACTGGGTATGTTTGTTAGCAGTAATGAGGGGCTTCTTTTCATGAAATTAGTTTACGGATTATAAATTCCAGTGTCGTCACAGAGGGTTACCTCAATGATATTTATGGTAAAAATCATGTCAGCCAGCGATAATAAAATTCTGATTGTTTTACACAGTAGGTACAAGTCACAAGTACCATGAAATTATTTGTGCGTGCATGCAAACATGATTGTTTACATACTATTAAGTAAATATGAACACCCGCGAATTAGCGCAGATGCATTTTGTGTATGGACTTGCAGATGGAAATGCTGCAGAAGCCCGTCGACTCTATCGAAAACGATATCTGAACAGAGATATTCCAGCAGAAAGAACTTTCACCAGGTAACATGCTAGACTGTGTGAAACTGGATCTGTAACTAAACAGGCTGAGCGTCCTGGTAGACCGAGGACAATAATGTCACCACAGTCAGAGGAAGCAATTCTCCAAGAAGTTGACAACAATTCATCATTGAGTACCCGAAAATTAGCGTTACAGTTCCATGTCAGTCATCAAAGTGTTTGGAAGGTTCTGCATACGAATTAATTATATCCATACCACAAACAACGGGTGCACGCACTGTTACCAAGAGATTTTCTCAGACGATTGGGGTTCTGTCAATGGTTTCGTCAACGAATTGTAAACAATCGCAATTTTACGTCTGAAATCATAAATTTTCACAACAATAATTCTTGGGAATACGAGAATCCTCATGCCATTGTAGGAAGTGGATTTCAGCGGGGGTTTTCGGTCAACGTCTAGGCGGGAATTTGTGGCGATCATCTAATAGGGCCGCATTTTATTCCTTCTCGACCCAATGGTGTGACGTACAGACAATTTCTAGAAAAAACATTGCCAGAATTGTAACAGGATGTACCTCTGCTAGTAAGGCGAAAAATGTGGTTTATGTACGACGGGGCACCGGCTCATTTCAGTGTAACCGCTCGTGAATATCTCAATGATACTTTTGCTCACCAGTGGATAGGTCGTGGGGGACCTCAACTGTGGCCACCACGATCTCCAGACTTGATCTCACTGGATTATTCATCCTGGGGATATCTGAAATCACTTGACTTGAGGAATAGAATTATGCATAATTCTAATGTCATACGCAACACCCCAGGACTTTTTGAACGTGTGTGGCAGTCAATGAGAAGGAGACTGGATGCTTGTTTTGCAAGTGGAGGTTCCCATTTTGAGCATCTGCTTCGAATATTTTTCATTATTACCTATGCTGTTTTCCGAATAAATTAAACATAAACTAGCAGTTTGAATACTTCTTCCATCTACTTGCCAAACCAAACAGATTTTCATTTCACAGTATGTTCAAATGGCGACGAATAGCAAAATATATTTTCACACTCAAATGATCGTTACCCTCCATTTCTACGTCACTGTTTAGCCATTAGTTTCAAATAATATCAAACTCGGCGAAAACATTAGCGTACAATATTTATTATCGTAAATATCAATCTGGTTACCCTCTGCAACACCACTGGAAAAAAAAATCTAATTTCATGACAAGAAGCATCGTATTACAAATGGAACACACACGAAGTTTAATCAAAATCGACTAGAATAATTTTGAGTAATTCATGAAAAACCGATTTTTCATTAAACTTTGGACACCCCGTTACTCGGAAACGGAGCAAGTTGGGACACACTTTATATGAACTTGTTTTCATGAAATATGACAAGGAACCACCCCCTGGAATTGATGACCCTGTATACAAGAAAATGGGGCAAATTCGTAGTGGTATACGTACAAGTTCAGGAAATTTAATATTTGGGGGTTACTTTGGCAGCATAGAAGACAATCAGATATATATGACGAATTGACAAATATTTGTTCAATAACACATTGTTGATTATATTCAAATAGTTTGTCGCTGCGAAAAATGTAAAATGTGTTTCCGGTAACTGATTCGAGAATAATCAGATTTTACGTTGTCTGTTCGGAGGAGGATATCCGGAATAAGGGAAGGCTTGTAAGATGTGTCTTAGAAAAGACATGAAAGCCTTCTTTCAGAGATATATTTTTTCATGCTTGATCTTCCAGTGTTCACGTGTAATTGAAGTCCTGTCGAAGCATTAGTCAGAGGAATATTTGTTTCCGAATCACTGAGGCGGTATTATCTGTGGGGAATTCTGCCTGAACGCGATTAATTTTGAGATGCATTGATTATTTGAAGTGTATTTCATTGCGAAGTTTGAAGATTATTATGGAAATTTTGAAATGTATTGTGGTAATAATGGTCACCATCTCGAGAGTTATGAAGAATCTGTAAGCCAGGAGTACAAATGACAATTATGGGGTGAAAGCCAATTTTGTTATATGATTAAAGTGAATAATGAAGACAAAAATCGACTGGGTCGGACATCGGACATACCACAATGTAACTGTAGTAGTTGGATGAAATAATATGATTTTTATTCACATGGATATAGGTGACCCAAATTGACACAAGGAATGAAGTAAGAATAGGACAGAGGTATACTCAAATATATTTTTCAGAAGTAAGAAATACTTTATATTCGCGTGTTTCTTGTGAAATTTTTTAAATGGTTATGGTTTTAACTTTTTTTATTTTCCATTCTTCTGAAGTATGGATGAATTTAAATTCAATCAAGGTGTTCTTGCACAGCTTCCAGCAAGCATTAGATGATTTCATAATTTTTTTTGAAAGAAAGTATTCAAATAAATATTGACTTAATATGACGTTTGGAAAAACAGCTTTTCGGGGGTTAATTAAGGGCGAATTTCTAATTGAAAAATAGCAACACAGATTTATTCTTTCAGTGATAGTATATCCAAAACGTTGTAGTTTTTGTATTTTATTTGCATTTAAGATCTAAGAAAAAATTAGATTTGCTTGACAAACTGACTGACATTCCTTTCATATCTTTCTATTGATTCTGTATGATGACTTTTTGTGATGATAATGTGTTTCGAAAAATGGGTGAATCATCTCGTGAAATGCGAGATGTGATTGGGTATTCGAAGGGGGATTGGAAAACGTGTCAATGAAGTCACATGGAAGCCTATTTTGGAAACATATTATTATGTATAATGGGTAAATGAACGACGATGAAACTTCATTGACGAATATACGTTGAATTGTTTCTGAAGTCTTGAGATGTATAAGTGGTGAGAGATATAATGATTTCGAGAAAAATGCAGGAAAGTGTTTTTCAAGTTATTTAGCGAGTTCATGTATTGTACTCCCAAGAAGTGGACTGGCCAAACATATATGTATATATGTATATATATATAAATATATATATATATATATATATATATATATATATATATATATATATATATATATATATTGTTGTGATGCGTTGATTGCGGTTCGTTTTTATTTTATTTTACATTTGTTTATTTACTTTCCACAACCAGACATCATAACAAAATATATGATTTTTTGTTTGTTTGTTCTACTATAGTTTTACTATTTTCACTAATTTTTCATCTAGAATTTAATTTAATATATATTGACAAATGAATATCCATATAAATATTCAATATCTCCGGCTATGCACTCTACCTTCTTTCCATTTAGTTTTTTTACCTTATTTTCTCCACGTCAGCTAACTCAATCGATACGCCTAAGGAATTTCAGAAGTCGGTTCTACTGTGGAGCTCTCTAGTAAATTCTTGATGTCAATTTCAAAAAATAGCAATTCATTGTCGCTCAAACATTGAAAATACTGCAGAGATTCATCAAAATAATAATTTCCTTTATTCAGGAAAAACTTACTACTACCTAGTCTGCGATAAATAACCTAATCGGTGCTTCATAGCAATCATATACAGCAAATGTGATAATATAAGTGAAATTCACCCTAGTTTTATAGGTTATGTGGTCAATATAGTATTTCGTATAAAGTTCTATTGAAATTCTCTGAAAATTTCGTTTTTAATTGCACTGTGGTAACTTTTATGGTTTCAAAAAATACCTGGGACTTCTTGTAACGAAAATGTTCATTGTTTGGGTTTTTCTCCGGTTCCTGGAAAGTGCTGCTACTTTAATCAACTGTGCCTACGCCTCGTCTTGGTAAATCTCCCAAAAAAAAAGTTAGCTCAACTCTGCATCTGGGATCTTTTATCTGCTATTGTTCTTTATATTATTTCTCATGTTGTCTTGGTACATAACTGTTTTTCTAATACAAATTGATGATTTTTCAGGATTGAATTTCATCGTTGGTTCTTCCAAAAATATTTTTTTTTGTTCCCTACTCTTAGCTTGTTGATTCTCCTCCCTTGATACCAACATCCTTTGTGTCCTTCTCAAATTTTCGATTTTCACGCACTTTCTGTTGCACTCTTCATTATTTTGTCCCTTTTTGACAGTTTTTTTCACGAAACATTCCTAACTACCTTACATACTATATACAGAACATGAAAAAATCATTTTTTTGACGTTTCTGCTTTTCATATTTTTTTAATTCCTAATTTTGCAGCAAGATCTTTCCTAGCATCTCATTGGCTATTGTATTCAGATCCAATTTCATATAGAGAATGTTCAAACTTTCAACATTATGTTATCTGCTTGTGCTCAAAATATATTAGTAAAATTTGGTTTCTATAATTTTTGAAATCATGCCAATTGCTTGTAATGTTGAGAACATGTTTATTCCAAACATAGGTATCAATTAATATTATATAAGGTTTCAGAAAATTAGTAGAATCTCCAGAAAAACTGTAGAATAAATAGCACAGATTATCAAATACGAATATTCTATTATTTATGGGCATTTCAACTCTTCAAACATTTAACGTACTTCTAAACATAACAAATTCCCTAAATTTATATTCAACATTTAAATACTAGTTAGTAAAATTTTATTATCAATTTGTTATTACCAATTACTAACATACCTTAATTTTTTGTTCCAGAAAACCACCTGACTTTCAAATTCATTTCAATTCAAGAGAGAAAATTTTTCAAGACAACATAATTCATGACATTTGATATATTTTATATTCATATTTTATACTGATATATATTTTTCAATATTCATTTGATTTTTATAATTATTGGTACTTCTTTCAATTATACTTTGTTTTATCATTTTTCCTATCTCTCCCTTCAATTATTCTCAATATCCATATTGAATTGGATATTTTATTAATCTGAATCTCTAAATTCATTCACTTTTATTTTGTGCTATACTCTTTTGCTATACTTTATTCATACATCATTAACTCATTATATTCATTCATAATCCATCAATAAACCTTTATTTTATTTATTGATATACCTTTATTATCATCATCATTATATTTCTTATGATATACTTCATCATTATTATTTTTATCATTCCCACTTTCATTTCTCACATGTATTCTTTCAATACACAAAATATTTCACTCTTTATTTCTTTTAATTTTACTTCAGAATTCATATTATTTATTATCCATTTCCATATTTTTCCTTCACAATATATTTTGGTTTTCACTTCATCTATCTCTCTCTCTCTCTCTCTCCCTCTCTTTCTCTCTCTCTCTCTCTATATATATATATATATATATATATATATATATATATATATATATATATATATATATATCTATCTATATATTCACTTTTATCTATCTAGATATATATTATCTCATATATTTCTTGTTTAAAATGCCTACCAATATTTCCTACAATTTCTTCCTCTCTCATGATGGGATCTAGATATTGGGAGTAACTTCCCACAGAGCTTCGAAAAACTTTCCCAATCACCAGAGGAGTATTTTAAATAAAAAGCCATACCGCGATTTCAGAACTGAAGAAGGATTTTAGTTGACTTCATTGGCGATACGAAAACTATTTATTGATTCTTTCCTGAACATTATTTTATTCCTTCTCGCAAACAGATCGATATCGATCCACAACGGATTTGCATTTCAAAATTGATTTTCGGAAAAAACTCGAAACTTTGTAAAATAATTGTATCATTGCGAACTTTTCGAGATAATCTTATAGAATATAGCTGGTACCTTCGACTTTGTCCGCGTGGAATATATATTTTTACAGCTATGTTTAAACAAATATCAACGAACCTAATCCCAGATTAGGAGTTAAACTAACAAATATCGAGATCTGTACCAATCATTCTGTGATCAAAAAATTACTGTAGTGATACTGAAAAGGGTAATAATATCACTCACGAATTTTTTCAAGCAAACAACAAATTGCATACAACAAACTTGTTCACAAAATAAGAACAAGGAATCATACCAAAATAATAAACTGTGAAGATTGTTGATCAAAATTAAACGATAAATCGAATCCTAAGTAGATTAAAATATTTTCAACACATCAATCCTTGAAGATGTTTTGCAATGCCTATAGAAAACTGAGTATTGAACCCCATATTCGCAAAGATATATCTATGGAAAATATATTATTAAATGTGGAAAATATCACTTTCTTTATTACGAACCACATCCGGAGAAATATCACTATAGCCTGGGCTACAAACATCATTACAAACCATGTACAAAATTCTAGTCACACTTCATCGACATATCATCAACTTTTCAGTAAAACAAGAATTATTTTGAAAAAAAAAATCTTATACCCACCCAGTCAGATGAAGGTTATGTCACAGTTATTATGAAAACCTATCCAATGTCATCTTAACCAACAGCACTACATATGTAGAATTGTAGAGAGATCCTACTGTATCAATTCAAAATGAAAGAAACATACCAATTGAATTCCTCCATAACCCAAACCAAATTGACGATGTGATCCAGAATAAAGTTCATCAAGTCTAGTGGAACGTTTCAATAATGATACTTCCCACCTGAAGTACATAAAACCATACCAGACTAATAGTGACGTCCATTGGGTCACCTACAGAATCAATCGCATCCACATATGTATACTCACAAAAGCTCACAATTTTGATGAATACTACATAAATGATTTCTTCGAAGTACCTTTTGAATTTCAATAACATAATATCACCATATAATTACGTGTCAGAAAGTCTGGATGTGATATTCTTCTTAAGCATCGTCTATCTTGAAACCTGCCAAAGAGCGGTACCTAGATAAAAGTTGATATAGTATTCGTAGACATTGTGATATCAACGAAGACATATTTTTTCCTTCAACAAATTTGTTCATAAACAAACATTTGGTACTCCAATAGAACCGTCAATCTCATCCACTCTTGCTACATACGTAATGGATGACCTGTTAGACACTGTGATCCCAGTTCTATCGTTCAAACCTTTTTCTATAGAAAAATTTGTAGATGACATCATTTCAGCACTTCTGAATCTTGTGAAACAAATGAAAAACAGAGTACTGAGAATCTCACATCGAAGTTTCTAAAATAAAAATCTCAAAATCCTCTCAAATCTCTTTATAGGAAACCCTCATCTCTCAAGTTAACTAAAGAATATATTGTTCATCACTTCATCTATAGAATCATAAGACCGTAATATGAATTCGAATAACAGGATACAATGTCTGCTAATACTACACACCACATAAGAGATATCTCACCCAAACTGGTTCGACTTTCAAAGTACATAGAAAAAATTAAATTAGCAAATGAAACGTTACTGCCAATTAAGACAAAAAAGGAAGACAAAATTCCAAATTTGTAATAATGTATACATCGATCAAAACTCAAGATTAGTAAAACATAAATCAACCTCCCACAGAAGTGATTGCAAGCATCACCCTGAAAAATTACAATCAGATGAATTATAATAATATACAAATATAAGCCGATGAACCCCACACTGGCAATATAATTTTTCTCTGGATGACCTCGAAATTTTGATAAAAGCGGTTTATACGAAAATAGAAATAAAAATGAATCCCTTCCCTTCAGACGCTGATTCTTCAGCTTCATTGATGGAAATTTCAGAATAATGCACGGAATTTCAAAATCAACCTTCCGACTGGCCTCGACATTGTGTTTTTATTTCTCCAAGATTTTGTCCATATCCACCTTCGAAGAACTCAATTTGGTTAAAATAAATATCTGAAAAATCATCATGATTACCTTGAGTGCATTTCATGGCCAGATGGAGGGCTATAATCGAGCTTGATTTGATTTCGAGCCAATCCAGAAGAAGCGAGTCGAATTTGGGTATTCATATTCTGATAACCTAAAATTAATTATTTTCCATTGTGGGTGAATGAAATAAATTGTTCCAACCAATTTGAACGCTTCAATCAGTTTTCCCATTCCTGTAATGAACCCAGCTCCCCGTTCCGTTCGTGCTTTTCAGTTTTCTCGTTCTCAAAGGACAAATTCCCCAAACTGAGGCACCTTGCCATCTATGTAATCGGGTAAAGAAGCTCATCTGCCGAATTAGCGTGAATAATCCATGGAGGCTATCGGTTCTCGGAAATTCAGTTTCAGATGGCTTTCCTTCCTTTTAATGTCGTATTTAATGAAAATGGATGAACGTACTGGGATCGTTTCGATGACTGAGTTAATTTCGAAACTATCCCAATTTTCTACAAAATTTCCGACTTTGGATCATAAAGCAATTCTCGATATTTGAAATTAAGTAAGTAGGATATCTTCCATTCTGTTCCATAACCTGTACCATAATCATTATTTTGGATTTTTGTAATTCTGCTGAAGATGGGATCTCAATCTCCGAAAGGCAACATTTTTCCAGTGAGCCATGCTGTTTTTACTTCGTGGAGAACGACTTTGAGTTAAACCTCTTTTCCTTTCCATAAAATATGATATTTTATACCAGCGAAATAATTTGTTGAACCGAGCCGTCGATAAAACATATCATCTTGTGTGAAAATTGTATTATATCGATTACTTCTCTGCTTGTGGTCGATCCCCAGTTGAGCCTCATCGGCAATGAATAATAATGAGTATATCAGATGTTTGGCCATACTATGCTCATTTCCATATGATCGGCAAACTATTTGTGATATATTCCGAGCTCCACATCCTCCATTTGTCTGGTTTGTCTTTAAAACGAACAAATTATATACAATTGCTGTAAATTATTACTGATGGTTTTTAATAAATTCCTAATTTGTGTGTTCCATTGATATGAAGTAGTTTTGCTCGCTAATCTCATGAAATTCTATCAGATAAACTCAATAACTGCAACTCATATGGGACTGACTGAATATTGAACAAGTTGCTCTCATGAATTATGTATTATACTAACCTTCTCAATTGATCATCGACAAAAAAGGCATGTTTCCAAATAATATAAAATTAGCCAGTGTATTTCCCATATATAAAAAAGGCGATACAAATATTCTGAATAATTACAGAGCAACTAGTATTCTCTCCAGCATTTCGGAACTATACGAATTGAATTTTGAAGAACACTTAAACGCTTATTTCACTACGAAGAAACTATTATCACCCTCACAACATGTAGGCCAGTCGATATTGTTTGGGTTTGGTGGACTGTAATACTTTGTTGAATTGAAGAATAATATATTTAACTGCTTTTTCTATAAAATGTTAAGATAATGACAATTCATTCGTTTGACAAATCAATCATAATAAATTCTCTTGTTTCTTCTCCTTTCAACTGAAAATCTTGAAACATAGTCCGGAAACTATTGAGGGAAATAAAACACCAACAGATATAGACATGATTTTCCAAAAATTTCAAAGTTATCACAAATGTTTCAAATCTTCAGTAGAATGAAGAGTACGTTCGAATGATATTGAGTCTGATTTTTCAAAAAAAATTTCTAAACGGAAAATGTTGAATATCAGAATTTAATTAATTTTCACATTATTATCGCGAAAAAATTTGCAAAAGTTCTGCAGACCCTCGAAGTTAAGAAAAATGCAAATTCACATACTTTGATACATTTGCAAGTATTCAAACAAATCGGAAATGTTGATTTTACCGAACAAAAATTGTTGTTAATCTTAATTTTTCGATGAAAATTCCAAAAGTTCAGCAAGTTTTGATTTGCAACCACTTGCATTAAAAGGAAAATATATGTTCTCATGAAATTGATTTTCAAATTGGAATAAGTATCGGAATTATTACAAAAGTTTCAAATAATGGTTGCAGGTGAAGATGTCCTTACGTACAATGTTTTCATTAATTTGCAATCTCGTATGCAACACGGAAATGAGAGTAGAATCAAAAGTAAAATATTTTGGTATTCGAACTCTACCAAAAAAAAGCAAATGTTCAGCAAATCGGGTAGTCAACTCATTTTACCAATTGATGGCAGTATCATAATATGAAAACTATGTTACAATGCGGGACATTGGGAATTTAAAAACAAATATTAATTTTTGGAACACCTGTGTTAGCTGAATGATGAAGATTTTATATAAAAAATGATGACATTCATTGTGTTATCAAGTTAACTATCCACCAAGAAGAAGCTCGTCAACGATAGATGAAATCATTCAATGTTGGAAGCTAACGTTTTCGATAGGAATTCATAACATCATATTACAATTAGAAATTTGTATAAGAAATCATTTGCGTACGTTTGATACGTTTAAGAAATATTGAGATTTGAAAAATACTCTGACGTCATACAGTTGTACATTAGTTCGATTAACCTACAACTGTATTACGTCTCACGTCGAAGTGTTTTCACCCCTCTTCATTTTCAAAATTTGTAGAAATCTAGAGAATGATTCTTACGTGTCGATAACATTTCAGTTCTCTATTCGGATTCAACGTAATTTTCCATGCGAAACCACAATAGGACTAAGAAAGTCGAGTGAATTTTATTTAATTCAAAAAAAAACTGAATTTGAGATGTAATACCAATCTCACAATTTTTTATTTTTCAGCAACGTTTCTGTTTGATGATGAGAATCATATAGGTACTTGCAAGATTCGCAATCCCTAACGATCTGATATCCTCACTTCCATGAAGCATCGATTATTCATTTTAAAATATCTTCTTTAGCTATAAAGTCATACCGATCTGGATGGATAATCAAGTATTCAACTGGACCAGTGTGGTCATATGTCCGTCTAATTCAATATATCTCAAACCTATTTGCACAACGTTTACAATTTATAGCCAAAGTATAAAAAAGCAATAAAATGAAATAAATTATAGCCAAATTATAAAAAAACAATTGAATAAAAAAATGTTCCGTTGAACAATGACAGTTCTAGCGACACGTAAAATATTAGTCGTAATTATAACTGCAATTTGCAGAAATTCTGCAATTATTTCGGCAGTTATTAGAATGCCAAAAATTAATATTAGTGAACAAATAGGTTCCATTTCTCGTATGGAGTTGCAAAGTTAAATATCCTCTGAGACCGATATTTTTTTTTTTGCCACCACAATAAAAAAATGTTTCAAATGTACGTGAATATGTTGAACTTTTTTCCGTTCACTTATTCAATTTGCAGAACTTTTGTAATATTTTTAGACAAATTTCAATAGAAAATTCGAACAGATGACAAAAAACAAGGTTTTATAGCTTTTACAAGGTTGCAATGCATGTTGTTAAACACTATTACTAGCGGTATGCCTGGTTTGCAGAACTTTTGTGCAAAAATAAGGCATGAAAATGTTTTTCTCAATTTGAACAATGTTCCGTTCATCGCAGGCTTCTGCGAAATTGTATAGTTCGTTTTTATTCATGCACTAACAGAGTGTCGCCAAACTAACTGTACTCTTACCTGGAAAAAAGGAGACAAGAAGTTGAAATGGGAATCAAAATAAGTTCTGAATAACATATTTCTGATGGTGTACCTCAGAGGTCCATTTGGAGTCATTTTTATATCTAGTTTTCGCGAATGATTTATTAGTGTATTCAAATGGGAATTCTGCCAACAATTGAATATGTTATGCTGATGACACAAATGTACTAGTTACTGAAACTGATCTGGACTCCCTGAGAAACACAGCGGAAAGCACTTTCGACAAAGTTATCACTTGGTCTGAGAGAAATTATTTGCAAATGAATAAAACAAACACTACCATGTTGCAGTTCATGGTAACCGGACAACGATATGAGGTGAATCTATTCGAGAACACTGATTTGGAATTGAATTCAACAACATATTAGGTGTTGTTTTTCATAACAAAATGCAACTTATGCCCCAAATAAACAACTTATATAAAAAACTTAGGAAAGCCGGCTTCTCACTCAGTATCTCTCTAATAATTGTAGAAACTTATAAACGCTGAATCATGCAAATTTTAACTCTCATCTCGGGTATGGTATTTTAAACTGGAGCAGAAGCTCCTGTGTAGTCCGAATGTTCATTATCGAAAAGTATGCAAGTATATATATATATATATATATAAACATATTTTTAAATATATATATATATATATATATATATATATATATATATAAGTATATATATATGAGTATATGAAAGACAGGATATCGAGGGTACTGACTGATAGTCTGTTTAATACAGACCAGGGAAAATGCAGAGACAGCAAGCAATTTGTACCACGAGAGGTATCCAGAGAGAAGGCAACTTTTTAAAGACATTTTCGCAGGATTGCGACACAACCTAATTGATGGTGGTCAATTTGAAAAGGACAGGCCAGAATTATATGCATCAACTAGGGCTAGGGAGTTGAATGAAATAGTTGTTTTAGGAGCTGTTGCAAATAATCCCAAAACGTCGACGCCAAATTTAAAAATATCAACAGGCCTACCTAGAACTAACGTTAGGCGGATTTTGAAAAAGCACAAATTCAAGCCATGCTGGACCAGAAGAGTTCATTAACTCAGACCAGGAGATTTTGAACACCACATGGATTTTTGCCAGTGGTTCCTGGAAAATTGTAACCAAGTGCTGGATTTTTTGTTGAATTGTATTTGGACAATCGCAGGTTATGTAAGCAGTGCCGGAATTTTCAACCACTACAACTCTTATATTCGGTAACAACAAATCCTCATTTTATTGTGGAGCAGCGAAGTCAAAGAAGATTTGGATTTAGTGTATGAGCAGATGTTTTTAGGCGTAGAATTATCGACTCGTTATTTTGTGATGGCACTCTCACATCTCAGAGGTATTAAGAAATTTTAAGGCAACAAATTGAACCCGTTTTTGATGAATTTCCGCTAATGGAGCTCAGGAATATATATTTTCAGCAAGACAGGGCTTCGCCTCATAACACCGCAATTGTCAACCGTTGGCCGGCCAGGTCTTCGGACCCAACGCCTATGGACTTTCGCCTCTGGGGAAGGCCGAAAGTTCCTATTTTCAAATTGCTGACCAACGCTAGACACGAATTGGAAGCGGCATTGATGCAAAGTTTTGCTTCACCCACTCCCATTGAACCGATTAATTCGGCAAGAAATGTCCTAAAAGGTGCCGCCTGTGTGTAGGTGAAGCCGGTAGACATTTCGAAGACCTCCTCTAAAAATATTTTGTTCTTGTTGGTTCTTCATTATTATTATAATTGTTGGAGTTTCATTTATTTGTAGTAAATAAAGTATAAATCAACCTGTGGTAGAAGTCCATTGTATCTCGAAGTGGAGTGGTATAATTTTATGAAGAAGAAAAACACGACTTCGTGTTTTTCTTCTTCATAAAAAAAAATATAAATTGTTATCAGTTTCATTGAAACTATGAGGTTTAATTACTGCTGTCAACAGCTTTCTTGACATTTGATAGCTACTAGTGAATGTGCTCATAAGTAAGGGTGGTGGAGTCTTACTGTATGTGCACAGTAAACTCCAGTATCAAGGAATTAATGCTTCAGATGAAATAGAACAATTATCCATTGAAATTTCGCACAACGGACTCAGTTTCGGTTAAGGTGTTATATACAAGCCACTCAACTTATCCTATGAATATTATATTGATTTGCTAGAGTCTAGCTCAACCTATGTAATGTCATTCTCCAAGGATAATATTTGCATTGGGACGTGAATTTAATTTCTCAATGATAATTCCTTCTCAGTGAAATACTACAATTCAATGGTTCCCTCTATTGAAATGAATCAACTTGTCAGTGAGGCAACACATATAACACCCGAATTTCCATCTGTCATTGATGTAATACTATGTGATTGCTATACTTTTCACGACTAAACTGTTATATATGAATCTGATTTTCCTTTTCACGAATGCATGCACAGTTAATTGTGAAAACCCTAGATTTGAGCCAAAACTGCTTACAATCAGAGACTGTACACATTTCGGAGAGCAGTAATTTCTAAATGACTTTCTTGAATCAGATTTCCAAAATATTCTTTAAATTCATGATATTGACGATGAAGTGCAAACTCCCACCGAAATACTCCTAAACCTCTACAATAAACCATTCCCTCTGAAAGTTATCAGAATTACAAGAAAACCTCACCCTGGATGACAGATGAAGTGGAGAAATTAATAAGAGAGATAAAGCAAAAGCAAGACAGAAAAAGACTAACATAAGAGAACTGGGAGGAATACAAACACGTAAGGAATCTAACAAAGCATGTTATAACTAGAAAAAAAATTAAAAAAACCGATTGCGTAAGAAGTGTACTTCAAAAAAGATGAAAACAGGAATACCAGAAAATATTGTCAGAAAATTATGTGTCGAAAGGTTAACTATCAAATTTAATACTGTAAACAATCTCACGCAGTAGGACGCATCATCTTTAATGTAACAATAAAGATATATAATTGCCTCCGACTGCGTCAGAGTGTTTACAGTAATAAGATTAAATAGATAACCTCTTAAAACAGAATTTTCTGACAATATTTTCTGGACATCTTGTTTCCATCTTTTTGAAGTACCTTTTTTACGCAGTTGGGTTTTTAATATTTCAATTTTTTTTTTATTTTACACTTTTCAGTTGGAATTATAAGACGGTAATAATTTCGAATCAATAGTTCAATTTACTTTTTTTATTTTACACTTTTCAGTTGGGATTGTAAGATGGTAAATTTTTTGTGGGTGATTGGCTATTATAACTAAGACGAATTTGATCTCTTACGTATTGCAATGGTTTCTGTCGCGATGCCGTAGACGGAGGTTCGCGACGTGCACTTTTTTGTTGGGCTTTTTCGGATCAACGAGGAAGATTTGCACACGACTGACGACGTTTTAGAGCTCGTAACATTGTGCGTAATATAATACTCAGGTATACATTGAATATATACAACCTCTCACAATGTGTACTGAATCGTACACTTGCAAAATACATGAACGATTTCACTAATAACAAATGAAAATACTACAACAACAAAGTAGATGAATAATTTCAGTCACTAACAAGATACAGTCAAACTCTGTTATAACGAACTACCGAAGAAAGATTGCTCAATCAAATGCCTATAATTTGCGAGATTTTACGACCGCAATCGACCGGTGGGATTCCCCCATTCCTCTGTTAGGAATTTGTTAGAAATATGGCGTAGTATTAGTATATGTCCAATATGCCTACTACAGAGGTATTCAGGAAGGCTATTACATTGTCGGTTGAGCTGGAGATGATTGAAAAATTTGACAGTGGATGCGCAAATGTACAAATTTGTTGGGATTATGGTCTCAAAAAATAAAGTGTCGTCAATTACCGCGAAAAAAAAAATCTCTTAGTTTACATGTACTCCATATTTTCTTCTAGCGAACACCCTTCAAATCAAGCCATTTCGAGTCATTGGGCCGTTCGTTATAGTTGAATTCAGATATTAGTCTCGAACTCATTTTCACTTAGTATGAATGCATTTTAGAGGTCTCTCCACTCATAAAATTTAATTTCCTCATTGAATGATGATAAAGTCTGGTCACTACTTATATCTCATGGGGAAGCACATTCACACACGGGCCAAATTGTCATGGATTAATGATATATCAAATAAATTGTTATTATAATATGATGATTGCTAATAATTTCTATCCGTAGTTGGGAGCCAAATTGTTATGAAATGTGATTTGTAGAAGTATTGTTGTTGAATTTTATTCCACTTTGGAATACTAATTGTGGATATGTGATAGATAATTTATTTTCGCCTTGTATAATATATTTTGCAATGTTATAATAATTGCCAGCTAACGTCACTGTTTTCTCGTCACGTTGCTGCCAATTGTTATCACTTTTCTTACCACGACTAAACTCAGGTGGGTTGCCTTTTGTCTCAGATAGCCGGTTCAGGCAATTGAGCCACTTCTTCCTGTCAAATCTCAATCTATTCAATGTTTATAAATACGATTGCTGAACAGATCAAATGGTATACAAGTTGGAACATCCTGTATGGTAAATCATATCAGGAGCAAACTCAACAGCGAGATGTCAAAAACAATGCGAGGCAAACAATGAAATATAAAAATTATGAACACAGAAAAATGTCAAATTCGAATTTTAAACAAATTTGTACATATAATATAAGGTCTGGAATTAGATATTGTAAATTGAATCATAAGAATAAGTTAGAATAACAAACAGTAATATAGAAAGTGGCAGCAAATTTAAAATTTGTTGAAATAAACAGAGTGTGTGTTTTGCCAAGAGGAAATGTAACAATCTTGGGGAGACGAAAATCGAGATGTGAAAAACGAAACCGGGTACCAAATTGAGAGGTAAAAATATAACAAAAATCGAGCAGAACTATCTGAAACCGCTATATAACTCATTCACATACAAATGTAAAAATAAGCAAACTAGAAGAAACCACTTACCTTATTTAAATAACAGTCCATGCCTTTCCCAGGAACAGAAAAGGGGTTCTATGTATTTCTCCAGTGAGCCTGAATACTTCCAATGGACAGGAGAACACCACAAAAAAAGGAAGCAGGTATTTCAACAAAACTAAAATAAGTGCAACATAAGAGGTCCAGACACTTATTTTATCATTTGTGTCCAATAAATTGAACTTTTGTTGGTTTGTTCTATTCTCACAGACTGTCCATAACATTCAAACATTTATTCACCAAATATTCTTCAGATACAAGAAAGTTTATTATTTTTCATCACTGTTTTCAGTTAGATGAGTTAGATTTCGCAGAGTAGGTGATTTCAATAAAACAATCATTTGACGATTTTTCTGTTATCTATGTTTTAATTATTGAGCACCTAAACATAATTTTTTCCGCAGAACAGCACATTGACATCAAGCAGCGCGCCAATTTGGCACTACTGAACCTGCCGTTGAGAATAGAGATCACTCACACTTCATAGGCGTACCGACTGAGCTGGGATAAGGTGAAAAGAATGTTGAAAGTGGGTAAGACAACATAGCCTGAGTTTCATTTCTGTTATGATAGGTATTTATTTTTAAAATTATGAAATAAATTGGGAAATCACTGGAACAAATCTAACATAATATCAAATATAAATATAAAGCACCTATCCCAACAATTGGCGACCAACGCTGGCCAATTATAAATATGATAGAGAATCACAACAACAACAATATATATATATATGAATATATAAATATATATATATATATATATATATATATATATATATATATATATATATATATATATATATATATATATATATATATATATCAGTAGTAAATTTCTTGAACATTTATTTTATACTTAAGAGGGATTTCTTGGGTTATGGTTCTTCAGACAATTCATGAAACTTATTTAAAATTTATTGTTCAAAATTTTTTGGAATAACGTTTTGCCTGGAGGCTCCTAGGCTCCATCAGATTTCCACAAAAAAATTCGTTTCCCCTTTGGGACATTGGCTATTTTATGCATTATATTCTTACCAACAACACATATTCCGTTTTAAATGGTTTATTGTTTAGCACATTGTGTGACCTCACACTTCACAGAGAAAATGAAAATATTCAGACAGAATGGCACACTAAAGACACCTAGTCGTGCAGATACCTACATTTTAACTCCGAACACTCACTAAGCCAAAAAAAGTCTGTAGTAATCGGACTCGCCGACAGAGTTATCAGTTTATCAGACCCTGAATATAGACCGAAAGCAATAAAAAAGGCAAAATTAGCACTGCTAGAGAACAAATACCCGAAAGCCTAAATAAACGGTATATTTCAACAGAGAATAAACTTATTTTATAACACAACCAGCAAAAAAATTAACACTAACACCACCAACTCCCAACACATTGGACTCCCCTATGTAAAAAAACATCAAAAACAAACACTTTAACAAAAAATTCTTCAAATTAAAAACTAAAAATCCAAAAGGTAAAAACACACATGTTGTTTACGAAATCCCATGCAATAACCCTGACTCTAATGGAGTATACATCGGTCAGACCATGCAACATTTGGAAAACAGAATCAAATCACACAAATACACAAAAAACTGCTCCACAGCATTGAACAAATACAAGAAGGAAACAAATCACGAGTTTGATAATGGAAATACAAAAATTTAAGCTACAGAAAAAAATATCAAAAAACGGGAATTCTTCGGAATGGTTCATATAAAAAAAAAACAAAACGCATTGAATGACAAAACAGATATCAAACAACTCATCAAAATATACCACAACACAATTTAACAACATCCATTCTCCAAAATGTTTAAAAGAATAAAACTAAACAAAAGTTTTCCTTGTTTGACCCTCCCAACCAAAAAAAACAAGAACAATATGCCAATGTTACACTTTCTGCCACATCTTCTTCAAACGAACAACCACATATACTTACACCCAAACATCAATAGAACGAACACAAACGAACAAACCACCAATAATCTTGAAGACGTCGAAATACTGACATGTCAATTTCAGTTTACTCCAAACCATACGATTAACTCTCAAAGAACAAAAGATACCAATTTTGTTTCGAGACATTGTTATTGATCACTAGATTGGTGAAAAAGGAAGGAAACCTTTAAACAGCACAATGTGCTAAACAATAAACCACTTAAAACGGAATATTGTTGTAGGTAAGAATATAATGCAAAAAATAGCCAATGTCCCATAAGGAAAAATATTTTTTTTGTAGAAATTTGATGAAGCCTAGGAGCCTCCAGGCGAAATGTTATTTAAAAAAATTTTGAATAATTAATTTTAAATAAGTTTTTATAAATTGTCTGAAGAACCATAACCCAAGAAATCCCTCTTGAGTATAATATATATATATATATATATATATATATATATATATATATATATATATATATATACAGGGTGTCCCAAACTCGATGGCTATTAGACATTTCTGGAAAACGGGACGTTGCCGCTTATATTGAAAAGTAGCAACAACTTTGATATTTTAAATAGGACACCCTATATATTATTGCATTTCTCGCTTTGCTATTGCTTTTCGATTATTTTTGTATAATACTTCCCTATACCTCTCTCCAGTGGTTTTCAAGAAATTCATTGATTTCCTTATTTTTTGTGCGAAACATAGCTTTAATCAAATGTTTATTACTGCGGTATTTGGATTCGAAGACAGCTGAAATTTTGGATGTAGTTTGACAATGTCCTGTGTATTAGTTGTGTCTAAGGGAATTCTTCCTCCATTATACAGGCTCGTTCAAAATTTGTGATTTTACCGATACATACAAAAGTGGTGAAAAGTGCATTTTTTCAAATGGAGCATCCTGTATATTATCGAAAATCCTGAAAGACAATTGAAGATCCTTTCAAATGATGTTTCATGTTCCTATACCTAAATAGTCAAGTTTCCGAAATAAAAGCAAGTTTTTATAAAAATTGGATTATTTTGCCATATTTTGTATTAGGTAGCTATGAAATGTCATAAATAATAAAACGTTTGCGCGTTCATTAACGTAAATTTGATCAGAAAAGAATTGAAATTGAATTTGTTTATTCTTCATGGTCAATGTGATCAAATTATAGCAAGAACATGCAAAATGTTCTGTAGTGTATTGAAGTGTGTGACTGTTAAGATAACGAACGGATTGTACAAAGAATGATTAATATACAGGGTATTATAAACCCGATGGCCTATTAGACGTTTTTGGATATCTGGGACATAAATTCTTGAAATCTTGTATTCCACGATAAGTGATTGCAATCTACCTCTTGAAAATATTTCCACGGTTGCAGTGTTGCCACATCTGCTTGTAACTAATATCGACTTTCTAATTTCAAATGGGGAACACCCAGTATTTTATTCCGTATTTGAATTCTTACTGATAAATACAAATAACTTTTGCTGAACATGTCGTATACCTTTTATTGAATATTTATTATTTTGTTATTGTTTTGCTACCAAGATGGGACCAACTTCAATTCAAATATCTGTTTTTTACTTGAGTTTCTTTGGGTTTGTAACCTTTTACAACCTAAAGAATAATAGAATTAATATAGAAAATCTATACAAGTTTACCCTTCTACACTTGTATAGATTTAATATATTAATTCTATTATTTTTCAGGTTGTGGAAGGTTACAAACCCAAAAAAACTCAAGTGAAAAATTGATTTTCCTCCACAAAAAATGACGTTCAAGCAATATCAAATACCTCCTTATCTGTTGCCCACCCAGGACTCAAATTCAATTTTCCTCCAGAAAATATTGATTAATTTCAGTATTATCGAATGATTTGACCATATTTCATACAGGGTGTCTAAAAAACATGTTCTTGTAGGCGATAAGGAAAAACGGCCATAAGTCATTTATTCACCTGTGCCTCTTGAGAAATCATGATTCACCTTAAGTAGAACTCAATTTTATTTCAATCAAAAAACAAATGGAGGTCATGTTAATCGCTAATTCATGTGTTCGAAGTGCTGACCATTCACACGCAAACATTCGTGGATCGAAGTCATTACATGGTTGGTTGTTGCTCTTTGAACCTCTTCCGGCCGAATTTCCTCGAAAGCACGTATTTTCCTCTGTTTCAATTCGTCCCATGAATTCACAGGTGTTTCATATAGAATCTGTACCAGAGGTAAAAATCTAGAGGAGTTAGATCTGGAGATCGCGGTGGCCAAAGCTGTGGACCCAAGCGTCTTATCCACCGAAGTTCAAAGGTTGTAGTCAGTTCTCTGCTCACTTCTTGTATACAGTGAGGGGGAAGGCACCATCCAACTGATACCAACAACTAACTGTTGTTCTCAAAATATTCAAATATTTTCCAGAATTCATGTTTTTATCATAAATACAATATGATAATTCATCATTCATTAGTAAACAAAACACATTCAAGGAAATTTGGTCCATGTTAAAATCCATTCACAGAAATCAACACGTTTTGGAGGATCACCTCTATGTAGGGCATGAGCTTTGATGAATTTATAATCATGCATTTTATGTTTTTTTCAAATTATCCATGTTGAAGTGCGGGTCATACCGAAATCCACAGCAGCTCTTCTAAATCATACATGAGGGTTGGCGTGAAAATACCCCAAGAAGTTAATTTCATTTACTTCGGCTCCAGTTATCGGCTTGATTTTATTTTGTGGTGCTTCAACATTCCCAAACACAGCATAATTCCGTTCAATTCTTCTGAATTTTTTTCTATTCATATGCGGTGAATTTGGATAAAGTTCATTGAATTTTCTGCATTTTCTCGAAACAATTCTTCAGCACTCACCGTGAATATAAAACAAATTTGAAATATCTGCATTTGAATATGCATTATAATCCCTTTTTAATACTTTCTTCTGGCAGAAACACTATGAAAATCACTGCTTGTCAAACTTGGAGTTTGTTTTGCTCTTTTCTGGTCACGACACACTACAGATCATTTCAATTGGGAAATATGACCTATTTTGATTCGTTATACTGGGAATTGGAAATGATAGTCACACACTTGATCACATTGACCATGGAGAAAAAACAAATTCCATTTTGATTCTTTTCAATCAAATTTACGTTAATGAACGCGCAAACGTTTCATTATTGATGACATTTCAGAGCTACCTAATACAAAATATGGCAAAATAATCCAATTTTTATAGAAACTTGCTTTTATTTCGGAAACTTGACTATTTAGTTAAAAGAACATGAAACATCATTTGGAAGGAACTTCAATCGTTTTTCAGGATTTTCGATAATATACAGGATGTTCTATTTGAAAAAATGCACTTTTCACCACTTTTGTATGTATCGGTAAAATCACAAATTTTGAACGACCCTGTATAATGGAGAACGAATTTCCTTAGGCACAACTGATACACAGGACATTGTCAAACTACATCTAGAATTTCAGCTGTCTTCGAATCCAAATACCGCAGAAATAAACATTTGATTAAAGCTATGTTTCGCACAAAAAATAAGGAAATCACTGAATTTCTCGAAAACCACTGGAGATAGGTATAGGGAAGTATGATACAAAAATAATTAAAAAGCAAGAGCTAAGCGAGAAATGCAATAATATATAGGATGTCTAATTCAAAACATCAAAGTTGTTGCTACTTTTCAATATAAGCGGCATCGTCGCAGTGCTGAAAATATTTTAGATCGATAGAACAGAACTAATTACCTGAGAAACCAAATTCTCAAAATAATCCTATGTTCTGTTTTCCAGAAATGTCTAATAGGTCATCGAGTTTGAGACACCCTGTATATATATATATATATATATTGTTATTTGGGAAATATTATAAAACAATTGAACTTATAATTATTAGGTATTTCGGTTACCGTGGTTAATGCTATGTTTGTTCTGCAATTTTTCTTTACTTTTTATTATTCTAGAATCTTATGCTATGCTCTAGTCGATGCATATGTATCAAAAAGGTCAGTCCTCTAGTATTTTTGTTGTCAAGAGTATGTAACCAATAATACATCCAAGGAAAATGCACATTTAAATTATTTGAAAAGTTAAATTTATGAAAAACATTGTATTACAAGTAGATCAATTGATATTTAAATTTGGAACATTCTGTATGATGAATCTTATCAACAGGAAACCCACCAATGAGATGTGGAGAGAATTGTGAGGGAAAAGTGATGAAATATAAAAATATGAAAGCAGAAAATTGTCAAAAATAAATTTTATACGAATTTGTACGTAGTATTAAGGATTAGATTTCATTATCAAAATCATTAAAATTGATCAGAATGACAAAAAATGATGTAGAAAGTAGCAATGAATTCTAAAATCTATGAGAAGATAAAAAAATGTGTGTGTTGCCATGGGAAAAAAATAACAAGATCTGGGGGAGAGCAAAAATTTAAAAAGAAAGCATTCACGTACACATTTTTGGAAGAGGAATAATAGTGAATTTCAAGAAGGAACTACCAAAACCATTCCAGAACAAGATCAATTTAATTGAGGAACAACTGGGAGAAGTAATTTATTATAAAATTCCACTCACCTATTGACAGAACGAGAAATCTTACAAGGGCCAGTCACGGGAGCAGGCATTTGTTTTGGATGCAAGGAAGCTGCAAGTTCCACTAACACAAGTATTTCCAAGAGGCTGGGAAACATCACAAAAAAAGAATAACAGGTATTCTATTGGCGGAACTCTCTAAAGTGCAACGCTCCAGTTTTATTAACTAACATTGAGTATCTGATTTACTGTGTTATTTTTTATTGAACAATTTAACAATTTTCGATGCTAAAGGACTGATAATAACTTTCAAATTTTCTTTGAACTAATATTAATTACTCCCCCCGCTATCAAACTTTGGCGCCTTTCACTAATCTCGGTTTTTGCCTAGGGCGCCACCTTTTGGTTTAAAGTGGAAAAGGCCACTTTTGCTCCGGGCAGTCTCAGTAAAGAAACACACTCCAGGAGTCAGTATAGTAATGACCATCTAACGAGGCCAGTAAGGCAGGCTTTAATTGCCTTCAACTGGGTTTCGAACCTGGGTGCCAGCTGCGTACTAAGTGCTTGAATTCTACTCAAGGTAATAAATGAAAGAATACTCTAAAAACAGGATAAACAGGTATATTATCCGAAGAAATACAGCAGCGCGGCTGACGGCAGCCTCAAGTTATCACAACAAATGAACAAATGGCAAGCACTATATACAGAGAAAAGCAGGGACGGTGTTCTCAAGCAGGCGGGGTGAATTAAGCAACCAAGGAGCTAGTAAAAAATCAATTATCTCCTATTTTTTTACCCGTAAGGATGACTGATTCCTCTAGAAATCCAAATATAAGGTATACCCTATCTATTAAAAAAAGAATCATTCAAATCGTAGAACCCAGTACAAAGTTAAGCCTGATAGAATCGGTAAACAAACCAGAATTCAGAGGGTGAGTGATCAATATTTCGCTACCCTCAGGGGTGGATTTAATATTTTTAATTCGAATGGGACCAAATTCGTAGTACACCCTATCCACTGGAAAAAGAATTATCAGAATCGGACGCCTCAGTAAGAAGTTATGCGTGATCATACATAAAAAAAATATGATGGAAAAACATAAAATATACTGGTCGAATAGAGAACATGTTCCTTTTTGGTTTCGTCGGTTAAAAAAAGATCAACATGGTTTTGATATTCTCGCAATATCTGAGACATGGCTGAATAGCAGTGTTGACTCAAAAAGATTACCAATGGATAATAATGTGCTCATAAGGAAGGATCGAAATACAGGCTCGAGAGGTGGTGGAGTCTCACTGTATGTGCACAGTGAAGTCCAGTATCAAGAATTTAATGTTTCAGATGGAATAGAACAACTATATATTGAAATTCAGCACAACGGACTTCGTTTTGGGTGAGGTGTTACATATAAGCCACTCGACTCATCCTATAAATATTATATTGATTCGTTAGAGTCTAGCTTAACTTAGGTGATGTCATACTCCGAAAATGTTATTTGCATTGGAGACGTGAATGTTAATTTCCTCAATGAGAATTTCTCCCCAGTGAAATACTACAATGCAATGCTTCCTTCTATCGAATTGAATCAACTTGTTAGTGAGGCAACATATATAACATCTTAATCTCAATCTTTCATTGATGTTATACTTTTATCGACTCATCTGTTATATATGAATCTGATTTTCCTTTCCACGAATGCTTAGGGTGTACAATTGATTGTGGAAAATCTTGAGTTGAGCCAAAACTGCTCACAATCATATCTTGTAGACATTTTGAAGAGCAGCAATTTCTAAATGACTTTCTTGAGTCAGATATCCAGAAGATTTTTTAAATCAATGATATTGTCGATAAAGTGCAAACTTCCACCGAAATACTTATCAACCTCTACAATAAACCCTTCCCTCTGAAAGTTATCAGAATTACAAAAAAAATGCAGATTGAGTGAGGAAATGAATGAAAGAGAGAGAGAGAGAGAGAGATAAAGCAAAAGCAGAACAGAAACAGACGAACACACGAAAACTAAGAGGAATACAAACGTTTGCGGAATCCAACAAATCATGTTATAACTAGAGAAAAAATAAAAAGTCCGACTGCGTAAGAAGTGTACTTCAAGAAACATGGAAAAAGATGAGCAGAAAATATTGTCAGAAAACTATTCAACTTAATACTGTAAACAATCTCACGCAGTTGGACACATCATCTTTAATGTAAAAATGAAGATATATTATTGCCTCCGATTGCGTGAGATTGTTTACAGTATTGAGTTTTATAGTTAACCTCTCAGAAAATAATTTTCTGACAATATTTTCTGGTCATCTTATTTCCATCTTTTTGAAGTACACTTTTTACGCAGTTGGGTTTTTTGATTTTTTATATTATTTTTCTTCATTTTACACTTTTTGAATGGCATTATAAGACGATAATGATCTCAAGTCATAAGTTCAATCTACTTTTTTTATTTTATACTTTTCAGTTAGGATTATAAGACGGTAAATTTTTCGTGGGTGATTGCCTATTATAACGAGTTCGATCTCTCACGTGTTGCAATCGTTCCTGTCGCGATGCCAGATACTGAGTTTCGCGACGTGCTTTCGGTTGGGCTGTTTTGGTTTCACGATTTGCACACGACTGACGACGTTTTCAAGTTCGTTACATTTTGAGTTATAGAATACTCAGGTATACAACAAATTGATACAAACTCTCACAATGTGTACTGAATCATACACTTGCAAAGTACATGAACGATTTCACTAATAACATATGAAAATACTACAACAACAAAGTAGATGAATAATTCCAGTCATAACAAGATACAGTCAAACTCGCTTATAACGAACTACTGAGGAAAAATTGTTCAATCAAGTGCCGATAATTTGCGAAATTTTACGACCGCAGTCGACCGGTGGGATTCCCCTATTTCTCCTTTGAGGATTTGTTAGAGATGTGACGTAGTGTTAGTACATGTTCAACTGCATTGTAATAATATGCCTACTACAGAAGCATGCAGGAAGACTATTACATTGTTGGTTGAGTTGGAAATGATTGGAAAATTTTACTCTGGGTGCGCAAATGTACAAATTTGTCGGGATTATAGTCTCAAAAAATCAACAGTGTCGTCATTTTATGCGGAAAAAAAATCTACTAGGATGCATGCACTGCATATTTTCTTCATAGCGAACACCCTTCAAAACGAACCGTTTCTAGTCATTGGGCCGTTCGTTATAGCCAAATTCTTCTGGAATATTTGAGTGATACAGTATTACAAATGTAACAAGAACGAAAAAGTAACTGAAACCAAAATAAACCAACTAACGAGCAAACTAACCAATAAATGATGTACCAAGCTATACGCTGTTATAACTTTTCTACAATATATCGCCTGGTTGTCGCCCTATTTAATTTTGTCACAAAATGGCGTCTGGTTGTCGCCAAATTTTGATTTTAACTGTCATGTTTTTATTTACAATATGGCTCTGGTTGTCGCCATATTGAATTTTTTCCCAATATGGCGTCTGGTTCTCGCCATATTGAATTCTGATTATTGCTGTGATGTTTTTATTCACAATATGGCGTCTGGTCGTCGCCATATTGAATTTTCTTCATTCACAATATGGCTCTGGTTGTCGCCATATTATAGTTCGTCACAATTTGGCGTCTGGTTGTCGACATATTGGATTTTGATCATCACTGTCAGGTTTTGATTCACAATATGGCGTCTGGGTCACCATATTGAATTTTTATTATTGTCATGTCTCTGGTGACACTCGCGAGATCAAGTCAATTCGATTGACGTAATATTCATCAGAATCGGCCCATGAGTTTGGTCTCTGAAGTGCCACAAAGGAACGAACCTACAACATGATGAACACTTCAAGTCACTTCCTGACGGCTCGGTACAGCATCGGTACGTCAGCGGTGCAACATTTGTCATATCGATGCTGTACCGCACTCTCCTCCCTCACGGCTTCTTAAGTTCTCGGTATTTCCCTTCGCAATCGCAGTAAGTAGCGGCACCGTAGAATATATTGTCCGGTGAGGAAGAAGATATTGTTTTCTACATGAAGGTATTTGAGATTACGGAAAAGAAGAAGACGATTTCGAAAGCACCCATACATCGGGAGAAACAAAACTGTAGGTTGTTCTTAGCCGTACAAGGATTGACTTTGGTCGATGGAGAATTCCAATGCATGTAAAGAATGAAAAACAGGACATGCCAAGAACTGACTCAATTGGTCAATCCAGCTTTGAGTGGACAAACTACAAACATGAAGTAATGTGTAAGTGCTGAAAAAAATATGTCAATAACAATAATGTTGATGAATATCATTCATAGTTAGATACTTTACATATTATTTTGTATTGAAGTTAAGAAGGTATGAGTGAATATTACGATTTCGTTTCATTTCACCATCATTATTATTTTCTACATTGTAAATGGTTTCAAATTGTTCTGTCTGTGGTCATGGTGATTTATTGTTATGATTGATTGGTGAGTCATTGGATAGTTGATAAGATTGCATAGGATTTCCGGAAGCTATGGGATCGTTTCCATTATTTCAATGTATAGTCCTGTCAGCTTGGCTTCTGATGACTCATTTTTTTTTAAATCGATAAAAGTTTTGTCCACTTCGGGGATTGGCCGTTTTCTTCGGCGGCCTATTGGGGTGGAAAATTGTTATTTTGATGAAGAATTTGGCACTGTGGTACCTCTTCCAGTAAGTATGGTTGGTGGTTCTAGTGTTGTTGTTGCTGTAATGCTTCCAGACTATTCATTCCACATTAAGTCACCTACATTATGTGATTCTTCATCGTTATCGTTAGTGGCGACTTGGAAATCTGCGGATATTCACTCGTTTGCGCCTCGGGAGGTGGAATGATACCACTAGTTTGACTACGCGGTTTGATATAAGGCAATACAAATTGTGTTTTTTTTTTCCAAATAGTACGGTTCATATAATAACAATTATAAACAGTACCATGCACTCTTTCAATTGGGCAGTTTGTAACGCAGATGGATCATTCACGGTTATAGATACTGGATGTGCTGATCGAAACAATGATGGAGGAATATTTCGAGCATCTCTTTTGAGTCATTGTTTGGAAATGGGTGGTTTCAGCTTACCTGCTACTGCCTGTTTGCGACATGACAAAAGTCGGCAGGAAGTACCGAATTATTTTGAAGGATATAATGCATTCCCTTCAAAATGTCATCTAATGGAGACATATCCGTTCGGAACACTTGATAATAAAAAATAATTTCAAAACTAGAGACTGAGCAGAGGTCGTAGAACCATAAAATGTACTTTTGACATGATGACTCAAAAATTTCAAGTAGGTACTATTTACTCCTAAACGATGCTTGAACCACACTAAAATTATAAACATAATACAATTTGTTTGTGTTTTGCATAATTTCGTTCGTATTGAATACGGTATACATTACTCAGTACCACAGTATGAATGTCAACAAGAACGCGCATTGCAAAATATGGATTTACAATACGGAAACGTTCTCCAAAACGTACAAATGCTCAGACCGTACGTGAATACTTGGCTCATTATTTCATGAACCTCTTGCATCTCTTCCGTGGCAATATAATTATTATCCATGAAACTGGTAATGGAAACTTCATTCAAATACTTCCACTCATGCTTCTTTTGTTATATATTTTAAAAAAATTCGGCCAATTTATAATTCACACTTTTCTATTTCCATCACTAACTTGACTTAGGTAGACAACTTGTATACGAAACTCAGGAATACTTCAGTGACATGCAGTAAATGTCATATTCTGGCTTTGGAATGTGCGTATAGGCTGTCTTGTCGGAAACATGCTGTCTCGGTACCGCATCGCACAGACCTGTGTGCAAGCGGCATACCGAGCGCTCACGTATCAATGCCGTTCTGATGCTCTACCGACCCGTGGGGAAGCGGCCTTACACTCCTTTGCGTTGCGCAGTCGGGTAACAAGGGTGCATTTTCTATATTTCTCTAATACGGGTAAAGAGCTGTGGGGAAATTTGAGATTGTTGAATGTATCAAAGAAATTGCAAGCTGATATAACACAAAAGTTCGAAGGTCCAAACGTCATTAATAATTATTTTTTGGATGATATACCACATATTAATGTAATAATTCAATAAATGATTACTATGAGAATAATGGAATATGTGGGAAATAATTTTGTTCCCAACTTGTCGATTAATCAATTGTTCTGAAAAATCTTAAAAAAATTGAAAATAGTTCTCCGTGTTTCGATGGTCTGAGTATAGCTTTCATAAAAATATGTTGTCCATATATTCTATCATATCTCGTTTACATGTTTAACTGTGTAATATTATCATGAATGTTTTATTATTTCTGGAAAAATGCTCGTATAATCCCAATTCAGAAGATAAATGATCCTTAAGATCTCTCAGATTCAAGAACTGATAGTATTTTATCGGTTTTATCAAACCTATTGGAGAAAATTATAGCAAAACAATTTAGCCAAGTCATTAATGATAATCACATGATGTCACAAATTCAATCACGTTTTCGAGCAGGATAGTTCTACCACTGCACTGTTTTACGTTACTGACATATTTCGGGCAATCGATCATTCAGAATGTACTGCCTTGATGATGCTTGGCTCAAGCAAAACCTTCGATACCGTTCGACACGATACACTGCTAACCTTTCTGAAATCGAGTGGTGTTTATGAAGACTCGCTACAACTCTCCTGCTCTTACCTCACAGATCACTTGCAAAGTGTGAAATTGGGAAATAAAAATATCTGTTGCTTGAAATTTGTCATCTGGTGTACCACAGGGTTCAGTCTCAGGACGGCTTCTTTCCTCAATCTATACAAGCCAATTCGAAAAGTTCATTAGGCATTGTAAACTACACATGTACGCTGATGATATTCAACTCCACTGCAAGTTCCCTTCAGATGATCTCAACGCAGCAGTGTCTTTGAATGAATAATTGGACAACATTGCAAACATTGCTAATCAGCATTATCTAATGTCAAATGCAAAAAAAATATGTGGCTTTGGTATTCGGTAACAAGTTCAAACAAACATTCGCGAAAAGTAACCTCCAGATAATTATTAATAACGACTTTATTGGGGTTTCTGATAACAAAAAAGTCTAGGATTGACTATAGATGACTCTTTGAGATTCCACGAGCGTCAAACGTAATACACAGAAAGCATATGGACTATGAAACATGAAACATGATATGGACTATGAAACAAAAACACCCCATTATTCCTGCACGCCATGGCGATAAATGTAAATTCAAATGTGTATCTACTTTTTCCGAAGATCGGAGATAGAAAATGAATGTAAAATTTCGGATACCATTCACACGCTCTGAGAAAAGCATTTATATTGAACTCTTGGGAACGTCAAGAAATCAAGAGAAGAACTACAGAAGGAATAGGTGGACATAATAGTAGAAATAATGTTTTTAAATAAGTTCTAAAATACACCCTGGGAAAAAATACGTACCTTTGTAAGCATTTCTATTAAGCATCCTGAGATATAAACCAGTCAATGATAGGTTTGTTTACGAAGTACTTTCAGAAATCCCGAAAGGCAGCATTATACCTTCAGCTGATAAACGTGAGAAAAGTCGTTCAGCAAATTTTGTCGATGAGCATATACAGTCTTATAATCCAGTTTATTCACATTCTCGGCATGAGCATGCGCCAATTATTTGTTACTCGCCAGTGATATGACGGTAAAATCCATGTATGACATATTTCATGAGCACAGTGTTGAATTCTGTATGTTGACTGATAATTCATGATATATGTTGCAATTGAAGTTGATTATGTCTGAGTGCCCCCAATTTTCCCACGCTCCTCTACGCGTGACAACAATTTCGCTGAATAACGGTTCCCGATAAACTCCATTTTGTGTTGAGATTTGAAAGCGTCTAAGACGACTCCGATAGCAAGTGAAAAAAAAGAAATAATTGTACATAGCATTGTAACGAATTTTTCGTTACGTCCTTACACATAACCAATTTCTCATAACTTTTCCGGTTATCTTTACGGTAGTACGGGTCAGTAGTCACTGCGCTCAGGTCGTGAAGAATGTGCGTTCATTATTGTCCCTAGAAAATGGTATTTTGACAGTGTGACCGTGACATTTCATTTTCGTGTCGATCGCGTTTATCGAGCGTTTGGTTTTTTCCAAGTTTTTTTAAATAGGAAAGAAACCGAGAATGAAAAACAGGTGAACTGTGATTTCGTCGAACCGAAAGGATAATCGTTCTCTTTCTTGAATAGAACGTCGAGATAGGCAGATGTACTGAGTGAGTTGGCTTTGATTTGTAAGATCTATAAATTAAATAAGTTTCACTGCTGGAGTTTAGTTGAGTAATATTATTCTCTTTATCTTTCAATTAATGTTGTAGCTGATTAGTATTTTCTTCTTTTTCCTTATGCTTGTAATATTAGAATTCTTGGATATACCGCATGGTAATTTTTGAAGGTTAAATATAGATATTTCGGCCATTTTGACAAAGCATTCATAGTACATATTGTGGCTAACGTAACATCTGTTCCGAATATTGGGAACTGATTTTTTTTTCATTGGAAATCAGTTCTACGCTATTGCATTTTTGGTACCATTTGGTATCTCGACCCTCATACTACCAGTGGATTGTTCAAGGATCTAATTGAAAGGAAGGGCGTATTTGATTGTTTGGAGTGACTAATAGGACGGCTCTCTGGTAAGCAATTTTCTTTATTTCATAACTATATGTTTATGAGAGTAATTTTCTTTTCTCTTGAGAAAGAATTGCTTATCGAGAGAGTTGTACCTCTGGCCTAACGGTCTCAGAACACTCGATTCAATATATGCCTCAAGCGTAAAGTTGATTTCCGTTTAATAAATTTCTTATATCTATTACTCCATTCAATTCCCAGTGTAGCTTATTTGATTTTTGATCGTTGCAGAGTCAATTCACTTCAGTTACTACCTTATCGCCAAGATCAGGAAGATTCATTCTAATTTTTGAGAATTACCTGTTTTATTGATTTGAAAAAGGAATTGCCGCCCTATTTCAAAATTATCTTTATCTAAGAGAGTTGTGCCCACTGAAAGACGTGAGGTCTCCCTCTTCAGTTATCTTTAAAAATTCTTCAATTAAAAGAATTATTTAACATTATCTTTATCTAAGAGAGTCGTGCCCACTGAAAGACGTGTGGTCTCCCTCTTCGGTTTATCTCTGGAAATTCTTCTATAAAAAGAATTATTTCACTTTATCTTTATCTAAGAGAGTCGTGCTCACTGAAAGACGTGTGTCTCTCTCTTCTTATCTTGGCTGAAGAGTATACTTTTACTCTGACTATTATCGTTGTTCAGAAACCCTATTTTTTTATGTAGCCTACTAGAGTATTTTGGTTATAACGCTATATTTTCCTTTGGCACTTGCTTTAAAATAATATATCTTTGTACTGGCAACTTTTAAATATTTTGCTTTAAAATAGTAGATTTTTCCTCTGGCAATTTTATAGTATTTTGCTTTAAAATACTATTTTTTTTCTCTGGTAAAATTTCAAGGAAATTTTTATATTTCTTTTGGAATACCTTTCCTTATTAAATTTTTTTACCCTTCTGGTACATAAAATCACCTTATCAAAATTTACTTGTTTCAAAACTTAACTGAATTTGAACATTTGGATTGCTATTTATTATCTTTGTTCTTTCACTGTAACTTTCCAGTCTTTTATATAGATTGAGATTTTTATTGTATGCTATCATTTGCATCTATCTTTTGACTCTCGATTAAAATTTGAAACATAAAACTTGAGGTTCAAAGGATATCCTTCGTTCTCCCCTTTTTGTACATATTTTGATTCCTATCATCTTCTTCGCATGATATATACCACGGAGGGAACCCATCTACGGAGACGGAAGGACTAGTAGCCTGGGAGGTCTTACAGCACATCAATATCAGCACTGGTCCGTGAAGATCAACTCAATTCACGCCGATAAGGGGGTCTAAAACCAACTATAGAACCACCCACGACCATCTTAATCGTAACCGCTGAAACCAAGTTCCTCCTAGAACCGCTGGGACCAGCTTCAAGAAACTAGCCTTCCTCTATCTCGCTCAAGATCTCCGAAGGTATATTCGTGACCAACAACTGGAGGAATCATAGGTGTAAATGTTCGAATTTTGATCAGGGTCAAAATTACTGGTTCCTTTTTTATGTAATTTTTCCATTTTTTTTTAAGAGAAGTTAAATACTTTTCTAGTATTTGTAAAAAAAAATTATCTTGTTCAAAATTCCAACTGGAATAAATTTGTTAAGTTGATTTATTGCATATTTATTTGCCTTCCCATACAAGCTAGGTAACATTTATTTAATTTTATTTATCTTTGACTTTTGTCTTTAGCAAGTCTGGCGCCCAACTATTGAACTAGTCAAGTTAATTAATGTATAATTTTTTTAGTGGCCAAATTTGATTAACTAGGAAAAGTCATTAATTGAACCTTACTCACGGCCTAACCGTATCCATCTGAGCAGCCTATCGGCAAAGTGATTTCACCTTGTTAAATTTGAATCATATAATTTAAAATCTGGGGTTCAAAAGTAAGGGGTGTTGCAGCATATAATGTGATTACAATGAAACCTTCACAACTCACGTCCCAGGTACACAAACTGTATCATGATCTCCTATCACTGTTAATTATTCAAATGTAACCCTAAGGCTCTTACTCTTTAGACTTCGAATATGTGGGCCTCAGCCATTCACGGTTTGATAAAATTTTGACTGGCACTAGAGACCGGTCTCTAGTACTTGCCATGGGGGTGTTTCTCGAAAATGACCGAGAGGGAATTTTGATATGAAATTTGGAAAAAGTAATAATTTCTATTGAGGATGCAGCTTCGCTACCCAGTATGGATTAGCAGGTAGCCCATCACTCTAAAGAGTGCCTGGGACGTTTAAAACGCGAGGGGTCGTCTATGGCATAATCAGTGGCTTTCCTGACGAGCGGATTCTCGTGGGCTGTTGCGCAATCAAATACTTTCTGATTGCGTTCTCGAATGATGCTTCTGATGGAAGGCAGATTTAAGTCTTCAAGGATCCGATCGTTCCGCACGTACCACGGAGCGTTCGTTATCATCCGCAGAACTCGCATTTGCGCCCGTTCCAGGATGCCAATTCTAGACCTGCAGATTTGGCCCCAGGCGGCTGAGACATACAAAATGACAGGCCTGAACATCATCTTGTGAATCATGATTTTGTTTTTTAATGAGAGTTTACTCTTTCTATTGACGGGAGGGTATAGCGCGCAGATTTTGTTGACAATCTTTGTTCTTACAATTTTGACGTGTGGACCCCAGGTGAGCCGACGATCCACAGTGACTCCCAGGTACTTGACCTGCTCTGACCATTCTATCTCCCTTCCTGAGATAGTCACTCCCCTCTCCGGGTTATTTCTTTTACGTCCCATCGAGATTGCCTCTGTTTCATCAGGATTCAGCCTTATTTTCCACTCCAGATACCACTGCTGGAGGTCGATTAATGCATTTTGCAAATAAACGACCCCCATCAAGTGGTCGGCTGCAGAGGAGAGCAAAGCCGTATCATCGGCGAACAGGGAGATCTTCACATGTTCGCTTCTTGGTATATCGGACGTGTAAAGGGCGTATAATACAGGAGACAGCACTGCTCCCTGAGGAACACCAGCCTCAATTCCTCTCGAATCCGAGAGAGAATTGTCGACCCTGACTTGAAATGTCCTACCTAAGAGGAACGATTTTAACCATTTGACCAAACCCAATGGCAAATGAAAATCAATGAGTTTGGCGAGTAGACCTTCGTGCCAAACCCTGTCAAAAGCTTTGCTGATGTCCAGCAGAACTATATGCGCGCTATTGTTGGTGTTCAGTGATGTTATTGTGTCCTCCACCAGCCTCATTACCTGAAGCTCGGTGGAGTGACCACGTCTGAAACCGAATTGTTCATTAGGTAGGACATTTCTGTCCTCCACTTCTTCATCAAGCCTTTGCAGGACGATCTTTTCAGCCAACTTAGCTGAACTGCAAAGCAGACTGATCGGTCGATAATTTTGCGGGAAGGTCGGGTTTTGTCCCTGTTTTGGAATCATGACCACAATGGCATGCCTCCATCTACGAGGGAATCTCTTAAGGCGCAGAGAGTTGTTTATGATATTTAATAATGATTGCTCCTGGTTTTCCGGAAAAAACTTAATCATTCGATTAGTTATTCCATCATAACCAGGTGCTTTTTTGGGGTTGAGCCCCTTGATATAAGCCTTAAGTTCATCCAACGTAGCTGGATGAATGTCATCGTGATTGGGTTCCCTGAGGGTGCGGCGAACCCGATCTTCTAACAAAAGATCACGATCCAAATCATCGCCTGGATGCTCGTTCAATCTAAATTGCCTTTCCATCGAGTCTGCAAAAGCTCGAGCTTTGGACTCGGGGTCGTAGCACAGTCCGGCCTCACCATGAATAGGGGGGAGATCGGTCTTTTTGGTTTTTAAATTTTGGTGAATTTTCCAAAGTTGATCATTATTTTCTAAATTTTGAAGGGTTGTGCCAAATCTTTCATTTCGAAATTCCGATATGTTTTCACGAACCACCCTATTCAGTTCGTTAGCTCGGATTCTGTCCGCAGGGAACAGACTCCTTTGGTACGCTCTTTTGGCGCGGTTTCTTTCACGAATGAGGTTTTTAATTCTCATTGGAAATTCATCATGGAACTTAGGAGCCGGTTCTCTGCGAGAGGAATCCTCCAAAGCATTTTTAATGGTGAGTTCGTAGCGCGCCACGACCTCATCCAACTCGAGTGGAGAATCTATCCACTCAGGAGCGCAGTAAGCTGTCTCCAGAAGCGAACGGAATCTCTCCCAATTCACCATTGTACACATGCGATCTGATTGGGGCGTAGGATCATTCCCCAGTGATAATATCACCGGGTTGTGATCGGAGCTCAACTCGGAGAGGACGCGTATATCCCAGTTCCAGGTGATGTTCCTGGCCAGGGCAATGTCAAGCACGTCGGGCCTATATGGACCAAAGTGCGTCGGCACATCTGGGGCCAACACTTGATATTCATGCCTGTCACTATGTTGTCCCAACCGTCTACCACTAACGTTGGTTACACGACTCCATTGTACGTGCTTAGCGTTCAGATCACCCATGACCAGAACAGGTTGATCTGTTTCCATCAGGAGCACATCAAGTGCCTCAGGAACTATTTGATTTCGCGGAGGGTTGTAAGCACTGATTAAACGCATAGGACCACTCCTCGTGTTGAAAATTATACCTACACCTTCAATACCATGAGTATCATCATTGGAAATGCCAAACTGAACATGCGAATAACAACGTTTTACCAAGATGGCAACGCCGCCACCCGGACGTCCAATCCGGTCATTTCTGAGCACTTTGTAGTTAGGAAATCTAACAGGTTCCCCATTAAGATGAGTCTCTTGCAGGAAAGCAACGTCTATGTTGTTTCCTACAAGAAACTCTTGAAACTCGAGTCTATTCTGGAGAAGTCCATTACAATTCCAACTCACTGCTTTGATGAAATTCGGAAGCTGCCGTTCACCCATTAATTGGGATTAAAACCAGTTGAAAACTTTGCAGCAGCTTCTGCGAACTGCGCAAACAACATCCTCATTCGATCTAAAGTACTGAGAATGTCTTTAGGCGTGGAAATTGGGGCTGTCTGAGAAGGTTGGGCGTCCCGGGCCGCCGCCGCATTTGACACTCCCGCTCGTGTCCTATTTTCGGGGAAATATCTTCGATTCTGCGATTGTGAGGCGGAGTCCACCCTGCGCCTTATTCGTGGGCATCTAGGACACCCACGATAGTTCGCAGTGTGTTCCCCACCGCAGTTCGCGCACCTAGCTTTTTCTTGCCTAGGTATTTGACATTCTCGTGTGATGTGTTCTTCCCCGCATTTAACACAAGCGGGTGTGGCACAGCAGTTCAGCTGACAGTGGCCGAAACGCTGACAACGATGACACTGTCCCACGGAGGCTCTAGGTCTCTGGGGTTCAGCGGTGATTTGAACATTTAATATGTCAGTGATTTTAAAAATTTCTTTCTGTTCTTTGTTTAAAAGAATAAGGACAAGAGGTAAAGGGGTTTTTTTCGAATCAGACTTGTGCATTCGAGCCACTGAATCCGGGGCAAACACCCTTTCGGACAGCTCTGCTTTAATGTCTTCGCAAGAAATAAATTCGGGAACGCCTCTCAGGACTACCCGTAATTTTTTGTCCTCAGGGAGGCTGTAAGTATGAAATGGGATTTTTTGGTCCCTGAAAACGCTACTTATCTTCCTGAAAGTTTCAGGAGAGTCTGGAAAAATTTTAACTCCGTCAAAGACTTCTTAGCGGGTTTAACAAGTTTTATGTTATTGGATTTGAACAACGAAATGACTGTTGTCCACATATTCTTATCCCTAACGGTGATGGGAGGGACATTCTGTCTTTTCAACGTCTGTGGAGTCAGTTCCGTTGGTGGTATATTGGTCACGTCAGTCTGTTCCATCGTCATGTCGTCATTGTTGGAATTTTGGGGGACGTTTGAATCGCAATTTTCGATTGAATTTGGTGAATTTGAAATTTTCGAGAAAATGGTGGAGGACTCAATGTTTCTCACTTGAGCTGATTCCGGTCCTGGAATAGCTGACTTTTCGATCGTGGGGACTTGCATATCGCCATCTGACAATTTTGACAGTTCGTGAAATTTATTCGAAATTGGAATGGAATTTGGATTTTTTATAACAGGACTCGTATATACCACTATTCTAGAGCTTCTACGTTGAGGATGAGATATAGAGGGTGGATTCACTTTACCCTTCGGTACTGGAAGTGCCGGGAATGAATCAATTCGGTGCCTTTTGGCTGGAGCTTGCCCGTTTTGGGTATCTGGTGTGGAGATTCTGGATTGTACTAGGGCATTGACTGCAGGGAATTTGATAAGGTCATCGCCAAGAGAGGCCAACAAGGCCCCCCTGTGCCGGGTCGGCTCTGTCGAGAGAACCGATCCCTGCAAGCACCGACTCCTTGTTAGCCAGATCGCACTCACCAGTCGGCCGATCGGAATCCGCTGAGGAGGTGGAATTTCTTGTAATCTCCAATGGTGTGGATGGCTTGAGGGGGGTTCTTTCGCCTTCCGTCGTACAAGACGCTGGTTGGCTTCGGAAACACTGATTTTTGCGGGTTTTTTCGGGAGCGAAAAATAAACACAGGCGTACGGTTTATCAGGACCGTACTTCCCCTACACAAACTGTTCATGTATGTCGTTACTAACCAACCAATTCAAAGTGTAGACATCTACCAACCAGTGGAGGACACCAGTTTTTTATAAGATCATCCATTTACGATGATGACCTCAATGGAAAAGGCAAATGAATAAGTACTACTCAGATATGTTAATTGCCTTATAGGTAATAAAAAGGCCACTGACAGCTATGAGCAGTGAAAAAGACAATGAGATTTACAGGATTAACTCAAATATTGTCTAGAAAATGGTTATTTTTCGGATTTTCGTCACCCAAGTAATATTGGGCATAATTGATCATATCTCCAGATTCATTATACAGTGCACGGCTAAATTATGAAACAAATTCGATATTTTGCAAGCCATGTACTTTTGACAAAAATCCTGAAAGAGGTCGATTTTTGTTTTTAAATGCCCATTTTTGTTAATGTATATCCTAAAGAGGTTATGTCACTGGTTTTGACGTAGTGACTTAATCGGTAATTTGTTTGAATTGAAATAGATGTCTTGTGATACTTCATCTGAAAGGTATTTAATACTGCATTCAATGATAATAAATAATTTGATTTGTTTATAAATATCAACAAAAATTAATATTTTATTTCAGTAAGAGTGGCCCCCAAGATCTCCAGATCTTTTGCCCCTGAATTTTTTTCTTGGGGGGTTAATCGAAATCGAATTACTCCAGAAGTAATTGGCAATGTGCAAGAGAAATGTGTACGTAGATTTTTGAACATCTGATTTGAATGTTGTATTTTGTTGGATATGAAGTTATTCCCTTACTGAAATGAAATATCAATTTTTGTTCACCCTGTACAAACAAATCAAATTATTTGGTATCATTGAATGCAGTATTGAAAGACCTTTCAGATGAAGTATCACAAGACATCTATTTCAATTTAAAAAAATAACCGATTACGTCACCACGTCAAGACCAGTGACATAACTCTTTAGAATATACATTCAGAAATCGGCAAAAAAAACGACCTTTTTCAGGATTTTTGTCAAAAGTACATTGCTTGCGAAATATCGAATGTGTTCCATAATTTAGCCGCGCACTGTATACATCCAGGCAAATTGAAATTCCGTGTTAATTTTTTCCAGAAAAGAAGAACTGACGTTTTTGAATATATATTTTATCTTTGGAATTTAATAATTCTAGCATTTCATCACAGTTTTGTTCACTTCATTGAAATATCGAGGGTTATTATCGGATTGCGAATCTTAATTTCCTTCTCGTATAGGAACTGTTCAGCCCTTTGTAGCCCAATTTTTTTTTAATCGAATGGGATTTCCTTACTATGGTAGTATTCAGTGATATAAGATAGCACAATTTGAAAAATATATTGGAGTTTTTCAAACAACATGTGGTTCCATTATGGAACCACTGGGAATAAAAAGATATTGTGATCAATTTGTTTGGAAATATGAACAGGATATTCATAAAATCAGAGGTGGAATTATCTGCGACTTAAAGATAAACTTCAGTCACTATCTTCCATCGTTGAAGATAACCTCTTGTGGGGTATTCATGTTGAAAAAAGAAACATTTTATCGTGGATTTTCCAATTGACAGAAAAATATTTCCATCCAATATTAAATTGAGAATGTTTCTATTTTGACATTGTGATATTTCATAATTTCATTTATTTTTTGTGGAAATTTCTGAAACATTCCACTCTGTCAGTGAGACAGAGACCAACATTGCAGGAGGTGCAATGCCACCTTGTCCTGTGTGGCTTCTGCCTCGTATTACTACTACCAGCTTCAAGCAGTTGGAATCTTGAAATCACCTGCAGCTCTTCTGGGTGATGGAAAAATGGAACGCCTTTATTGTCCATCTATTTGACACTAAGTGGTCGTCACTAATCCTCTACTCAGAATCACCTCTTCGAGTATTTCTATGACATCAAATAAAAAAATTTCAAATACAAATATAGCTTCAATTATTCAATTCCGAACGACTGTGAAAAAATACACAGAATCTCTTTTTCTTCGTTTCAACTTTTCAACAGATACGGCGTTTCTGCTAATCAGGGCAGATCGGCAACGATAATCTTCCTACGACAGAACCTCTACCCACATGTAATGCATGGTTATTTCATATTTCAGGTTATATTTTTTTAGAGAAACGTAGTTTAAATAATTCTGTTTATATCCAGTGATGCATTTTCGAATAATCAAAATATAATCGCATTTTCAACTATTTCAAAGAGAAATTTAAATCATCGGGGTAAAATAATCATTCTATTAGTCGAGTCATTCAATAATGGATATGAACATGTATTGATAATTTATATTATATTTGCGATAGCTCAGTCTATTTGAACGTATAATTGTGAACAATCTGTGAACGGATTAAAATATTATTTCTGATGGGGGAATAATCTGCATTGTGTTTGAATCAATATTTATATAATAAATGAAAATTATAATTTGATATGTGAAAAAGGTCTATCGTTAGTGGGGTGGAATGGAATGTTCCAAGAAAACTATTAGTCGTACCCCACAGTGTTTATTTTTTTCTCAAACAGAAATGGTACATCTTTCGGATCTACAAAGTTCCATAATCAGACAGAAACGGAGACTTTTATTCTTAAAATAAATTATTGTTTGGAAAACTGAAAAACACTTCTATAGCAATGTAAACTACAAAGTGAAAAATAATTTTTGAATTTCGTTCAACAGTGATAGGAAGTCGCTCAACTCAATATAATTCAGTTTCTTTAAGCAAACTTGAATTAAGAAAGAAGTGTTTGAGAAAAATATCAATTATACAAAAAGCGAGTTATCATAAAAATGAAGAAAGCACACCACGCTTTTTCAACATTGGAGTTGATATTTTTGTCTATCACTCATTAGAAGTTCACCAAATGAAATCAAATTATATCACTGTTGAACAAAATCTTCATATTTAAAAAATATTTTTCACTTTTGAATTCAGGTTGCTATTAAAAGGTGTTTTTTAGTTTTTTGAGCTATAATTTTTTTGCTTAAAAAATTTAATGTTCCAGTCATGAGGAAACTCGGATCTCAGCATTTCATATGTAACAGTCAACTCAAAATCATTTTTCAAATATTATTATTATTTAAAAAAATGTAAAAGTGATGAGAAAACAAAAATTCTAGCATTTCATACGTGACAATAAACTCAAAAAATTATTTCATTCATGTTCTCGAACCTTACTCTATTCACCATCATATGCAACCCTCCCTATTAGCTTCGATCAGAAAATTCCTTCAGTTTGAATACCATTCAGTGACTTTCCGGGACAGAGAGCTACATAGGCATGTCCGGCAGCAAAGAGCCGTGGACTCAGTTTTCTACTTTCAGCAATACCATAGATGTATTTTGCTGGAAACTTTATCGAAATTGGTTTCATTTTATATATATATACATATATATATATATATATATATATATATATATATATATATATATATATATATATATTTGTATATATATATATATATATATATATGTCATTATGTATGTATATATTGTAATGTTATGAAAAACCAGTTATATATTTCAGAAGGAAAAAACCTACAAAAAGAATAATTACTTAATAGCTATTAGTTTCAAGAGGTTGTTTTTACATAATTTTGAAATTCTATATCTTTTATTGAGCCTATGATATGAATAGATAAAAATATCCAAAAACTATAACACAATCAATTTCATACACTGTAATAATGATTACAACCCATAATTGTTCAAAAAAAACAACAAAAAAGTCTAGATTTACAAAATCATCCTGAATAAAATGTGATCCACTAAATTATAAGTATATGAAACTGTATCTAACTGAAAGTAGCCAATGGGAGAACAACAAACTTCTTGATGACAATAGCCAATCAGGGAACAGTATGGTCAAATGGAAGATTTGAAATTGTGAGAAAATAAGAACGGAAAAGTGTAAGAGACAATTATGATTGAATATTGTAAATAGTCTGTAAGAAAGGTAAAATAGTTTTATTTATAAGTTTTGACAAATAACCCCAAACAGTGGAAATGTAAGAACATAGTGCGTGAATTCTAAAATTCAAATCAAGAGGAATGACGAAAAATGGTATCCAAGTGACGGAAAAAACAAAGCCAAAGGGAGATCGAAAATAATTTAAAAAAGAATGCCACGTTTTGTTTGGAAGAAAATTAAAATTAAATAATTTCAAAAAGATGAGCAGGAGAACAAAATTACCTTGTATGTACCCCATATACAAGTATTCCAGAGCTGATTTCTGGATTTGTATGGTTCCTTCTTTGGTATTGGAGTCCCTGAGAGCATTGGATTGAAAGGGAATCCAAATTCTGGGTGTGTAACAGCTGAGTTTAGTCGTGGTAAGAAAAGTGATAACAATTGGCAGCAACGTGACGAGAGGACAGTGACAATTATTATTACATTGCAAAATATATTATACAGAGCGAAATAATTATCTATCAATATTTTGATAAAAAAAAACTATTATCATAACAACTATTGTTTTAAATTATTATATAATATATATATATATATATATATATATAATTATTAATATATATATATATATATATATATATATATATATATATATATATATATATAAATATATATTTATATACAGAGTGGCCACTTTTTTAATGGGATTGTATTGGTAACTTTTTAAACCATAAGAGTAAGAAGGTCGGTCAAATGGAGAAAAAGTTGCATTCATAGAAGCATTGTCAAGCAGTATGAACAAATCGTGATCATCAGGGCCGGTTATTGAGATATCATAAGAAAAGTAAATTCTGTCATTTTGATTTTTCTTTTTTTCCCACTTTATTTCGAATATTATCAGAAAATGTCACAGGATTTTTTTATTTGACAGTAAATTATCCTCAATTAAACATAATCAGATTTTGTATCCAACGTTTCGTACACTCTGGGCCACCATCAACCTAATTTTTTTCAATACGGACCTGCATATTTTATGACACCTTTCGAAATAAATTTTAACGCTGAATTCAACGATATATCATACAATGTCATTCAAAGTTGATTTTCAGGTGATTTTGACCCTTATCCAAATTTCTTTGGGTCGGATCTGTATTACATTTAGGTACCTTTAGTTTAATTAACAACATGCAATACATTTCGATAAGAAAATCAACTTACTCATCTTCAACTGAATGGGACGTAACAGAATCAAAGCAAGAAACAAGTAATTATTATTTACAAATTTCAAGAGGTGAAAAACCTAATTCATAATAATTAAACGAAACCATCATTTAATGAAAGAAAAATCAAATGATTATTAGAAAGTAAATGATGAACATTAATGAAGTGAGTGTTCGAAATGTCCACCATTTTGTAAAATGCTCTTTGCGGTTCTGGAACCCATACTTCTTATACATTTGCTTATTTCGTCTCCTTGAATACCTTCCAATACATTCTCAATCTTCTCGCGAAGAATCTCTATTGTCGGGTTCGTAGTATCATAAATTTTATTTTTGAGATATCCCCACAAATAAAAATCCAGCGGATTCAAATCCGGAGATCTGGCAGGCCATGCTACTGGACCTCTTGTTCCAATCCATGAATCGGGAAAAGTTCGATTTAGATAGTCTGTGACTATTCTTGAGTTGTGTGGACCACATCCGTTTTGTTGGAACCATGGACTATTACGCCGATACCGTATAGGAAGATCATCCAACATTTCTTCTATAATTTCTACATATTTTGCTCCGGTTAGGTTGCCGTCAATAAAATAGGGTCCCAGTAATCTATTATTCAACAAACCGCACTATATGTTCAAAGAAAATTGATGTCTAACTTCATGAACTAAGTGAGGATTCTCTGTGGCATAAAAATGTTTGTTCCTTCGATTAAACATGCCAGAATATGTGAATGTCGTTTCGTCTCCCCAAATGATATTATGCGCAAAATTGTTGTTATTCCGCACCTTCCGTTGGAACCAATTACAGAATTGCAACTCTCTCTCAGGATCATTGCGATATAGTTTTTGCACGGCTTGGTATTTATAGTCATGGTATCCGTGTCTCTTGACTATTTTATTAACAGCACTCTTTGATAAATTGCATTCACTGGCCATAGTTCTCGATCCTATTTCTGGATTCATCCGAATTTGGGCCAGAACATTGATGTCATTGATAGGCTTGTTTCGTCGTACATAAGGACCTCTAGGTTTGATGAATGAATTATGTGCAAGTAACGTTGTAGATGAACGTCGAAACATTTTAATATTTGGTGTTGTTCTTTCAGGATATAATTCACCATACCTTTGTTGTGCTTTGAACGAATTTCTATCTAGTTTTATGTACACTTCGTACATATATCTCTCCTCTTCATTTGTGTATCTTACCATATCGAATAAGTTAAATTGAAATTACTCAGAAAAGTATTTAATGACAAGTTCTTGTGACACAATAATAAACGAAGTGACAAATAATATGACATTTCTTGTTATGTTCTTTTTTATCCACGGCCTACTACTTGAAAATAATACATTCAATAAACCTAGAGTTGTGTAAAAAAAAAACGAGCCTATCAACGATATCAATGTTCTGACCCAAATTCAATTGAATCAAAAAAAAAATCTAGAACTGTGGCCAGTGAATGCAATTGATCAAAAACTGCTGTTAATAAAATAGTCAAGAGACGCGAATACAATGATTTTAAATTTGGATACCAAGCCTTGCAAAAATTGTATCGTAATGATCTCAAAATGAAGTTCGATTCTGTTATTTGTTTCAACGGAACAAATGACAAATCCAACAATAATTATTCCTCGTGAGAAGATTGAGAATGTATTGGAAGGTATTCAAGGAGACGAAATAAGCAAATGTATAAGAAGTATGGGTTCCAGAACCGCAAAGTGCATTTTACAAAATGGTGGACATTTCGAACACTCACTTCATTAATGTTCATCATTCACTTTCGAATAATCATTTGATTTTTCTTTCATTAAATGATAGTTTCGTTTAATTATTATGAATTAGGTTTTTCACCTCTTGAAATTTGTAAATAATTATAACTTGTTTCTTGCTTTGATTCTGTTGCGTTCCATTCAGTTGAAGATGAGTAAGTTGATTTTCTTATCGGAATGTATTGCATGTTGTTAATTAAACTAAAGGTACCTAAATGTAATACAGATCCGACCCAAAGAAATTTGGATTAAGGTCAAAATCACCTGAAAATCAACTTTGAATAACATTGTATGATAAATCATTGAACTAAGCGTTGAAAGTTATTTCGAAAAATGTCATAAAATATGCAGGTCCGTATTGAAAAAAATGAGGTTGAGGGTGGCCCAGAGCGTACGAAACGTTGGATACCAAATCTGATTATGTCAAAAGGAGGATAATTTACTGTCGAATAAAAAACTCTCGAAACATTTTTTGATAATATTCTAAATAAAGTGGGAAAAAAAAAAATCAAAATGACAGAATTTACTTTTCTTATGATATCTCAATAACCGGCCCTGATTATCCCGATTTGTTCGAACTGCTTGACAATGCTTCTATGAATGCAACTTTTTCTCCATTTGACCGACCTTCTAACTCTTATGGTTTAAAAGTTACCAATACAATCCCATTAAAAAAGTGGTCACTCTGTATATATATATATATATATATATATATATATATATATATATATATATATATATATATATATATATATAAATTGTTATATAATGTTTGATGACTGTTGTTAATTTCGCCCCGCGTTGGGCGACAATTGTTATGTAATGATGAATTGTGAAAAACAATTGTTGATAATTTTGCCCTGTCTTGGGGGATAAATTGATATGATATGTGATAGATATTATTTTTGCCCAGTATAATTTTTTGTAATGTAATAATAATTGCTAGCTAACGTCACTGTTTACTCGTCACGTTGCTGCCAATTGTTATTATTCTTTCTTACCACGACTAAACTCAGTTGGTACGCATTTCGTCTCAGATAGCCGGTCCTGGCAATAGAGCCACTGCCCTGGTCTTGATGTCAATTTCTGTTTTTATAAGTACGATTGCAGATCATATCATTGTGGAAAATAAACCAAAAAGTGTCGAAAAACAGCTATTTCCTTTATTCAGGAAAAACTTATATCAACCTGGCCTACGATAGATAACATATACTATGATCAGACAGATTTTTATAGACAATAATGAGAAACAGTGATGTATTCAGTAGACATAACCTCCCTTTTTGTTGAGGTTGGAAGAATTCTTTTATAGTTCAATACCCAAATTAAAATAGAGTTCTTCAAATACGATATGAGTTACGTTGTAAGGTAATTCAGTTTGTGATGTGCACTAGAAAGTTCATACCTGGAGCTGGAACTGTCGCTGCTACAAAATTATCCAATAATATGAAGTCTTTTTCCAATCTACTGCTCTCAGGGACTCTTTATTACAAAAGGAACCATACAAATACCATAAATCAGTTGGAAACGGTTTCATGTGGAGTACATGAAAGGTAATCTTGTTTCTCTTATTTATTTTTGTCGAAATTCTTTCGAGGTGGAATTGGTTAGTTTCTATAGATAAAATACCTTGCATTCATGGAAATATTGAAAGGAATCTCTCCCAAAATTATGTACGTGGCGTTCTTTTCAATTTTTTTTTCAATCTCCCTCTGGCTTTGTTTTTTCATCATCTGGATACCATTTCTTTTTTGTCCATATTATTTGAGTTTTCAAACTCGCGCACTTCTTGTCACATTATCACTCTTTTAGGGTTATTTGAAAAAACTTATGAACTAAATTATTTTTCCTTCCTTAAAAACTATATACAATATTCAATGATAATTGTCTCTGACACTTCACAGTTTTTATTTTTCAACAATTTCAAATCTTACATCTGACCATTCTGTTCCCTGATTGGCTATTGTCATCAAGAAGTTTGTTGTTCTTCCATTGGCTATTTTTAGTCAGATACAATTTCATATACTGTATGTTTCAAGCTTATAATTTTATTGATCACATTTTATTCAGAATGATTTTGTGAATCTAGATTTTATTGTTGTATTTTGAACAATTATAAGTTGTAATCATTTTGACAATGTTAAAAATGATTGCATTATAGTATTTGCATACTTTCACCTATTAATATTATACAGAGGCTTCATAAAGGAAACAGAATCTCAAAAATATCTCATATTTCATGAAGTATTAACTATTAAGTAATTATTATTTTTGTGGGTTTTTTATGAAATTATTCCTTTTTTCCTTCTAAAATAAATTACTGGTACTTCATAACATAACAATATATATATATATATATATATATATATAATATATATATATATATATATATATATATATATATATATATATATATATATATATATATATATATACATACATAATGACAGGAGAAAGATCATTTTGTTTACATTTCTAGGGAGTCCACCATTCGCCTATAGCTGTTTCATGGTTTCCCAATCAGCAGGACGGCTTGTGGTCGTCCCTGAATTGAAAATAAACCTGTCAGAGTGGTAATACCTGCCGGCAAGGATGAAAATGTAAAATGCACAAAATTATAGATGCTTCATCTATAATTTGCAGCTCAAAACTCGACGTAGTGCTGTGAAGTTCGAATGCAGGAAATTTCATATAGGTATCACTCCCCTGTGAGGTTTGTTTCGGATTCGAAGGAGACCGCAATCCGTCCTGATGATTGAGAAATCATGAAATATCTGTAGGCGGTTCTTTCGTTATTGTCTACATTACTCTGAACGCATTAGAAGTTCGACCTTTGGAGTTGAGGATTGGCCTATGCCGACAATTGTTGATGACTATCGATGTTGCATGAAATTTCCTGCCTTATAACTTCACAGCACAACGTTGAGTTTCACTCCGCGAATCATAGATGTCGCATCTATTTTTTGTGCGTTTCACGTTTTTATCCTTGCCGGTAGCTATTAGCACTCTGAGAGGTTTGTTTGGAATTCGAAAGAGACCACAAGTCGTCCTGATGATTGGGAAACTATGGAACAGCTGTAGGCGGATTGTGGGCTCCCATTGAATAGAACCAAAACTCTCTTTCTCCTTTCGTTATTGTTTGCGTTACTCAGAACCATCAGAAACTTGACATTTGGTGTTGTGGATTGGCTCATACTGACAATTGTTGGGTGACCTATCGATGTTGCATGAAATGTTCTGCCTCCGAACTCCACAGCACTACCTGGAGTTTCACTCCGCAAATTATAGAAGTCGTATCTATCATTTTGTGCATTGAAAATTGTTTTCCTTCCTTGTCGGTAGGTATTAGCACTCTAAGAGGTTAGTTTCGATTTCGAAAAAGACCACAAGCCTGTCTGATGATTGGGAAACCATGAAACAGCTGTAGACGGATGGTGGGAATCGGACAATTATCACAAATTCGTCCGCCATCTTGAAGCCGCCATCTCGAGTTCATAATTTTTTAAAAATAATTCATGATGTCCGACACTGAAAACCCCGACATACCAATTTTGAATCAAATCGGACCATAATTACAAATCTCGTCCGCCATCTTGGAGACGCCATTTTGTTTTTCCGTGACAAAAATTCTTTATTGCATTGTCACTGGTATTATGCACATCTGCCAATTTTGAAATCAATTGGACGACTGGAAGTCGGTCTGAATTCACTTCCAAGATTTGACCAAACTAACAAACGAACGAACTAACAAGTCAAACTGAATAAAAGCTTGTAATGAAATATTTCGTCAGCTATTTTGGTACATGATCATAACCAATCCTACTGTATACAACTCTGAAAATACAATTAATTCAGTTTCTTTCTATTTCTGGGGGGCATGCCTCCGTCTGCTCATGTTGGCAGGGAGTATTTGTAATATATAAGGATTTTGTTAAATGAAACGGATTTCAACTTGCCTCTTGGAAAGCTAATGCGTGTATTTCAAGATTTCTGTTGTGATAGTTGAGATTGTTTGGAGCTTCGCATCATCAGTCATTGTTTATTTATCGGAAAATAATTTAAAAAAATCATTTAAAAAAAATTATGTGTATGCATATGTGAAAAGCCCTGTATAGTTTTCCGAAGTTCAGATCGAAGTCTCGTTTTCAGAAAATAAAGAAGGATTCAGGTGTTGGCCGGTATCGAACCGATGAAGGTCCAGAATCTCTCGAACTCGGAAGATCGACATATCATCACCTGGGCAAGTTCTCCAGGGAGTATCTAATCGGAACAGCGCCCTGTGATTTTGTTGACTGAGAAATATTTTCGGTCGCGTTCATTTCCGAATCAGCATTTAGAAGTGCTATCTTTTCCCATGGAAAATTTCTGTGATCTGACATATTTTTAAATTTTTCATTATAATAGCTTCTTATATGTGTAATGTTTCTAGTGAGTTTGCTTCGTGTTATATGATATCTGTGAAGTTTGTTGGTGATATTCTGAATGTATGTATGTTTGTATGTATGTTTCAATATCAGCAAGCTCGCGGAGATCATTCAGTCGGATTTATCTTTTACCAACTGTGATTGAACGAAGTACTTCGTTCAGCAGTCTCTTCAGTCTCCTGAATTGATATGTGAGAAGATTGCAGAACACTGGACAAGCGTATGTATTGGCTGATTTTATGATTCGTTTTTAATTAAGCAGCATTTCATTTGCATTCGAGAGCCTCGAATCACGTGCAATGAGGAGACAGGTGCGTTTTATTGCAGCCGATCCTCTGTAATAGGAGCGTTATGTGCTTGTGAAATGTTGTATGGTTGTGTTTTGCGTGAATGTATTTGCTGAAGGACCACCCTTGCGGGAACGAGGTTTGAGTAAAATTGCGATGAACTGTAATTTATATACTGTTAAAGATATACAAAACGCGGTTGGCGGGCTTACATGTGTTTGCTTGCTGCTTGCAGATGCAGACTCAGTGTTTCACATAGTAGGGCAGCGTTGCCGGCTCACTGGGGTGACGAAGGTATCATGAAAACATAAATACAGGTTGTCCGGTTCGACTTGCGGGTATCTCACGGAGGCTCTCTCGGCGACTAGGTTGGTCTCCATCCACCTCCGAAAATTCTCACGTTCGTGAATTCCCCCGAGAAGTTAAAAACCTATGTTTTTAGAGGATAGAGTTTAATCTTGTTACTCTCCAGATACGGTACGATCAACCGATCCAGATGTATCTGGAGCTGTTTAGCAGCCACTCCACTCGCAAACAAATGGGCGTATAAAGCGGTGTCATCCGCATACACGGCCGTATCCGTGCGAGTTCGCGTTGTTGACTGTTTCTCTAAGAGATGGTCCTGTAGGATGCATGCCTTCCTCTGATATTTTGGAAAAACCTCCTTCTATCAAAACCGTATCAAAGGCCTTCTGCATAGTCAACAAGATCATAAGTGTGTTGTTCTTTTTGTGGAAGGCTTCCTTCACCTCGTGAACAACTCGACCACCTGAGAGGCCGTTGAGTGACCCTTCCTGAACCCGATTTGCTCAGGCGGGATGGGCTTCAGCCTCTTCACAAAAGTGAAGAGGACACTATACACTTACTTGGCAACCACACTTGAAAGCGAGGTAGGTCTACAGCCTCCAATGATTTTTTTGTTTTCGCCTGATTTCAAGGTCGAGATGATCTCGGCGTCCAATTTATCTAGTCCAGGAGCTTTGTTCTTTTGGGAGCATTTTCATTATATCTACTATTTTCTCGTAGTTCGTCAATACTTAAGACAGGGTTTGGGGGTCAATACATACCATTGGTCTTTCTTCCATGTTTTCTGTTATGTTGGACATTCTAATGTAATGCTATGTGCCATCTTCTTCGGTTTTGTGTACACTGCTAAAATATTCCCCCAATGACTCTGCTTTTTTTACTGGGTTTGCCACCGAACGTTTGGGCCCAGTCTTTGTTGCAGAAATAGGTTCAAATTCATTCTTGATTTTTTTGACATATTCAATAGCGACTGGTCCTTCGGGTTGAACTTGGCCAGTTTGTGATTCCACTTTTTTTTTCTTGCTTTCTTTAATTTTTATTTGTTCCCGAATATTTTGTGGAATCACGTCCCTGTCTCCTCTCACAATAATCTCAGTAGTTTTGTCCCTAGCGTCTTGCAGGTTCTCAATGAATACTTCCGTTTCTGTTCTATATCTTGTTATTCCATGTGTGGTTTTATTATTGTTTCATTGGTACAGATCTTTTCAAATTCTCTCCAGTAAGTGTTCCGGTAGTCATATATTGTACGTTCTATTTTTCGTTTGTATCTATATTTCAAACTATTATTATTATTATTATTATTAATGAAAATATTACTGGGAAATGATCCGAAGTAAATTAATCTGAGTCTACTAGTTCACTCACATCTGAGATATTTTTTTGAAATAATGGATCGATTGTCGTCGGTGACATACCAGTGAAGGGGGAAGTGGTTTGGGTTTTGACTTCGCTCTATCAATACATAGTTATTCGTTGAATATTTCAGCAGCCTCAAGCCGTTTACGGTGGGCATCCGCAAGCCGTTCCACTCTCCATGCCTAGCATTGAAATCGCTGGCTAGCAATACATCACTGGCAACATCAAACAGACAGTTTAGATCTCTTGATCTGAATTCAGCGTCTGGTACATTATAAACAGTGAACAAACAAGGCTCGTCTGTTAGTTTGACTCCATTGTGCTCTATAAATGTGTTGCGTTATTTTAAGCTAGTAGACGACATGTTATTTTTCCTCATTATGGCCACTCCGCCAGCGACTCTACCTCCTTTCTGTCTGTCCGCCCTGGTGATGGTGAATTCTCTGAAATCTAAGTTATACTCCTGTGGGAGTATGGTCTCGGATAGAATCATTATATCCTCAGAATGGGTGTGTATGAAGTTGACGAGAAGGGAGTACTCCCCACCAACCCCATCCACATTGAGCATACCCTCTTCTTTTACTATGTCCCTGATTTCCACAATATTGACAGCATACCCGTTTTTGACCGTATCCCACAAAGGGGATTCACTACGTTCGGACGTCCCTCCAAATAACCTCGAATTTGTTAAAAATTATGTGAAAGTCTTTATTCTATAACGAGGTACCTTCTCTAAAATTTTACGATTCAACAATCCATATACCATGTCGAGTTGAATTTCCACAGTTGATATACAAGTTGTTAATTATGCTAAAATTGAACGAGCTTTACATACAAAAATGTCTGTAGGAGTATTCGAATTCTGTTCGGTTGCAAACAACTCGCGATGGACACGATGAGCTGGTTTTTGGGGCCCAAAAGTGGTTCCCAATTGAGTTAGGGCATCCGTATTCCTGACACCTTGATGACACTCTGCCGCGAAACCGTCAAATAATATCGGAAGTCCTTCAAACCTAAGTGAACCGTAATAGCATCAATGAATGCATTCACATCCAAGTCTCAGAAACCGTCGAAACGTGATAAACATTTCGAAAAATTGCCACCCGCCCCATTGGAAACAGTAGTGACAGGTGTGGTTCGATTTTCTCCCGACGCTGTCAATTTTCTCAAGAGTTCCTCGAACTGTTTATTATTTAAGACGACGTCAGCCATGGCAACACTTTCTTGATCGATATACTGTTTTATATCGATAGCTTGCTGATGTATCCGTGATTGTGCAATATTCCAGAACACAGAGCCAATCAAAATGGTAAAAAGTGAAAATGTACCTACAGTCGGGCAGCAACCATAATTTACTTTACCAATTCTAACATGACTGCTTGTTCGTTAAGAATTTCATTGCAAAAGGAAACAGGAAAGACGTCGAAGTATTATTCTTCAAAGTACGACGAGTTTATTCAGCCCAGAAGATATACCACACGAGTTTTTTCCACAAGCAAATGTTCCTATTAACTTTCATTCGCGTGAAACACAAATCTCCTCTGTGCTCTAACCCCACGTTGGGCACCACTTAAAGTTTTCAGGGTTATTTCAGAGAACACCGGCAGACATTCAGAGTTTTACTGAGAATAAACTGAAAATACATTGAACTAATAGAATTAATATCTATGTGACAGACGTAATTTTGATAAATGTCATAAAAAGAATGATATTCTGGGTGATCAGGGTCGGATCCAAGATTATTTGATACATTATTATTTTATCATAATGTGTTGGGAATATTGGGTGGGAATGATAGACTGATGAGTGGGGAGTTCTACACCACGTTTTCAAAGTTACGTGCTTATCCAGACAATTTTTTTCGCTACTTTCGAATGAGTATCAGAAGTTTCAACAAATTAATACGTTTACTGAAACCTACCTTATCTTTCGAAATTACAAGAATGAGATTATCCATCTCTACTGAAGAGAGTCGTTATCTCAATACAGCTCGACTAGCTGTGTGAGGTGACATTCTGTAACCAATGCGCGCACGCCAATTCAAACCTACGGACGAGACGCGGAGACAGTCGCGTCACTAGCGTGTCGCCAGACTCCGCGACAATAAGTTACCCAGCTGTTACGTATTCGAGGCTGTTTTACACGCACTGATTTTTTTATATGCTTCTTCTCCTGCTATATATACTAGGAGAATCAGAACCAACAATGACTGAACTATTCTCCGATAACTACTGGTAAAAACGTGATTTTGATATTGAGATCGGTTTATAATTCACCTACATGAAAGCAGAATGAATTGGAAACACTTTCAACAACAAGATATTGGAATTGCAATTTTACAATTATGCCAATGAAACCCTTGATATTAGTGCATCCAATGGAAGTCAAATTGAAGTCAGATATAGAACTCAAACCAGGTTGAATCGAGAAACGTGTTAGATAATTTGTCATAGATTTTCTGAAGTGATAGTGTTGTTTTATAAATGGAATATTTCTATACTATATTCCATACAATCATTTTGATCATTCGTTTGTCCCATTACTAACGATAGGAGCAATATAATATCTGCGTTTTGTGTTCATTGTTTCCAAATTGGTTTCAATGTCATGATATAATTTACAATTCTCCAGAATAAATAACCAATTAAATTATTGGAGTTCACAAAAACAAAGTTTTGTTACATATAGGAGTTTGGCGCTGTCATAAGTCCCGACCATATTACATGAGAGTAACAAATCGCCATCGGTGAGGATCGGAAGATGTTTTGTTCAAACCTCAATTCACTGCCAAATGTTATGACAGAATCCATGTTCTTTTCCAATTGTGATAATGAAGATACGTTCATGACAGCTCACTGCTACCAATATATATAGTGAGGACGTAAAAAGTCCCCCCCCCCCTTAACTTTTGAACGGATCAATCGACAGCTTGTCGGGTAGAATTCAGGTAAAAAAGTACCACTTTTTGGCATAAAAATGATTGTGGTCACGTGGTCCAGTGTCAAGAGGGCACCATCAACTTTTTTTTTATGTGGAGGAGGGTCACGTGGCTCCTGGTTTTGAAGGCTCTCCGATTTTATATCCAACAGCGCTTCGTTTGTGAAAATCGGTCGAACCGTTTCAAACTGACAAGCGTTTGAAATTTGCTTCAAGTATTTTAAAAATAAATAAAAACCTAAATAACTTTTAATTGAAACTTCATTTCAAGTAACGATTGCAACTATTCGAACAAGTGCTCGGAATGTTCACCGTTCATGTCTTGACAGAAAAAAAGTCGGTTGTGAAATTCATTCCGAACGTTATTAAATGTTTCCGGGGTAATACTGTAACACACATCTGTTATTCGGTCCATAAATTCCTGGAGTAACTGTGGCTGCATGACGTACACCTCAGATTTTATGTACTCCCACAGAAAAAAGTCCATAGGTGTCATATCAGGTGACCTAGATGGCCATCCAATGGGGCCACGTCGGCCTATCCACCGTCCCGGAAAATTCTCGTTAAGCCATTCTCGAACAGGTCTGTAGTAGTGAGGGGGTACACCATCTTGTTAAAAGGTAACATCCATGGTTAATTCATTTGGGTTTGCCCCAACTACTTCTTCAATACAGTGATGGATCTGATTTTGAAGCATATTTAAATACAGATGCCCAGTTAAATTTTCTGCCATGAATATTGGACCTATGATATGGTCACCCAAAATATCAGCCCATACGTTGATCTTCTCTGGAGTTTGAGTATGACCCTCTCGAAAAACGTGCGGATTTACGTCTGACCAATAACGCACATTCTGTCTATTTACTGTTCCATTTAGATAAAACGTACTTTCATCACTAAAACGAATAGAGTTAATGTAACCGGGATTTTGGGTTATGCGGTCAGTTAAGTGATGCAAAAAAAATATATTTATATGGGTGAAATTTGTGTTTTTTAAGATATTTTTTCACAGTGGTCGTAGATACGTCACAAGCCGTGGCTACCGTTTCCGTTGTTTGTTGCGGATTATTAACAGCTGCCAGAACGTCGATTTGCTGTTCTTCTGAAAAAGATTTTCTTCCAGATCCTTTTTTCCTCGTTACGCAACCAGTCCTTGGAAATTTACTAACCAATTCCCTCAAGTAGGTACGAGATATTGGATTATTTGGGAAGCGCTCATTAGATATTCTTTCTGCTTCATGGTAATCACGTCTAGCTTCAGCGTAAATCAAAATTGCTTCGGTTTTTTTTTCTAAAGGACGAGAACAAGGCATTTGAAATTCATATAGAAATGCTGAAACCTATGACAACTGTTAAAAGTATCGATATGATTAACGTCACTATTAGACTGAGATTGAAATGGAATGCCACTTGGAGTCTCCATCAAAATAACTAAGGTATAAAAAATTAAACAAAAAGCACATTTCAAAGTACAAATAATATGCGAACCTTTTCTACCACAAAAAATCAACTTTTCGACCAGAATCAGTAACGGAGTTGAAATTCTGCTCCAAATAATAGTTGAGCTAATTTATTTGTGAAAAATTTGAAGCAAATTTCAAACGCTTGTCAGTTTAAAACGGTTTGGCCGATTTTCACAAACGAAGCGGTGTTGAATAGAAAATCGGAAGGCCTTCAAAACCAGGAGCCACGTGACCTCCCTTTACATTTAAGAAAAAAGAGTTGATGGTGCCCACTTGACACTAGACAACATGACCACAATCATTTTTATGCCAAAAAAATGGTAAAAGTGGTACTTCTTCACCTGAATTTCACCCGACCTCGACAGCTTGTTTCGTTTAAAAGTTAAGGGGGAGGGAGGACTTTTCACGTCCCCACTGTATGATAGATATGTTTTGGCTTGTATATCCATCAGAATATTACCACCACCCTGGCAAATATCTCAATAAATATTGGATTATATCTGATGGGTAATAGTGTGAAGTCTTAATGGTCTTACTTTGCAGATGATCAATCTTCTCAACAAGTCATCGAAACGCTACTTATCGAATCATCGTCATTGCTTCCGATTGCAACCAAAGCCCCACCATTTCGAATATCATAATTGGAATATGATATTCGTTACAGTGGCTCCATTCGCGATGAAAAATTTGAACTTCTCAGCCCCCATTTATAACATACAACATACACTGTTTGTGTAGGTACTAGTGGTGAGCAGTACTTCTTTGAATGGGATATATTTTTACATTACAAGCTTTTATTTAGTTTCACCTGTCTGTCTGTAATCTAATCTTGCAAGTTGAATTTGACCCACTAGTTGCCCGAAATAAGTAAAATTTGGCAGGTGTTCATAGTTCCCGTGACAATGCATTATGGAATTCTTGTTAGAGGAAAAAACAAAATGGCGCTCCAAGATAGCGGACGAAATTTGTGTTTATGGTCCGCTTCGACTCAAAATTGGTATGTCGGTTTTTTTTCGGGTCAAGGATTATGAATTTCTTTCCAAAATCAACAAATTCAAAATGGCGGCTCCAAGATGGAGGAAAAGTTTTGTAATTATGGTCCAATCCGAATGAGAATGGAATGTGGGGGATTTCGGGGTCGAAGATGGTGAATTTTTCGTCGAAAGTCATGAAAACAAAATAGCGGCTCCAAGATGACGGACGATCTCTATGATTATGGTCCGATTCTATTCGAAATTGGTATAGGGAGGTTTACGGGGTCGGAGATTATGAATTTTTTGTCAAAATTTATGAATTTCGAATGGCGGACGAGCTTTTCAATTATGGTTCGATTCTATTCAGAATTGGATGTGGGGGTTTTCCAGGTTGAAGATTATCATTTTTTTTTTGTAAAAATTCATAAAATCAAAAAGAAGGCTCCAATATGGCGGACGATCTCTGTGATTATGGTCCGAGTCTATTCAAAATTGGTATATGGAGGTTGTCGGGGTCCAAGAATTTGAATTTATTGTCAAAATTCATAGACTCATAGTGGCGGCTCCAAAATGGTGGACAAGTTTTGTGATAATGAACCGTTTCCTATTCAAAATTGGTTTGTCGGGATTTTTGGGTCCGAGTTTATGAATTTAGTAGAAGATTATTGATTTTCTATCAGAATTCATAAACTGATGATTGCAGGTCCAGGATGGTGAACGAGTTAATCTTTAGATGATTCCTCATTGAAGAACTAGATAGCTCAACTTACGGGAAAAAGGCCTCATAACGATGCATCAGCAAAAATGCATAGATTTAGGCGTACTCACTAAAAATCCAGAATAAAATAATGAAGAAAAAAACTTCCAAATAATAAATAAAAAAAGTTTTATTCAAATTAGCTTTTGTATTCGAACTGAAAACTTTGCGCAACGAGCTCTTGAATGTATAACTCACGGAACAACCTACTTCGCACCTTCAAAGCAATTATTTTATACTTTTTAGCGTATTTGAATGGAAGCTTGTCTTTTGAAAGATGTATTCTATAAATTTTTATATATTGCCTCACTATATTCTAGAATAGATCTCCATTCTAATTCATTGATTAATATGAAAAAAAACTAACAATATAAGTAGGTATATCCACAGAGCCATCCAGCACTTCACAAAATGAAATATAAATCAGACATACTTATTTTCATAGACATTTTGAATTCAATTTCCACCAGCAGCCAGCTTCCTTTGTACTCACTCGCAGTATATCATATCACTGTCGTAATAAATGGAAGTTTCCTGAAAACATAATAATTTTCAAGTTATCCCGAAGCTTTCCCGTTCCTGGCAAACACTTTTATTTTCACAAGTGTGAATGAATGGAAAGAGAAAAGACAAACAGTGAATGATATTTATGACTATGAGAGGGATGATGCATACCTGATTCATAGTTGCCCTTATATTTTGGATGTGTTCGTAGGGAGAGTGATTCTACAATATTGGCATGAGTGGTTCACCGAAAGATCTATATTCTGATTTTTTATGATTAGCTGTTATTAATACATATAAACAGAGTTTGATCCATCTTTTTGCACACCCGTGAATGACGAGTGTATCATGCCATTTCATAAAAAAAATGCTCTGGTTAAAAATTTTGAAATAAAATAATAAAATGAAACAAAAAAATTATTTTCGTCAAATTTCTAGAAATTTTGAGAACATGAAAACAGAGAGACGAAGAGAGAAAAAGGGGGGCACCAAATGTGTACAACTTAAAACGACTATATAGCAATGATCTTTCTTTATACCATGATAGTGGTCTGATCAACATTTTCATTTTTTAGAATTCGAATTCGCCTCCATAAAAAATTATGATCAAGATATCATTCGATTTGTAGTTGCATCTAGAAAAAATTAAGTCTTGCTTGAAAAATTGCAAACGTTATAAACAATTCAGTAAAAAAAGGGAGGTTTCGTTTTCTTCAAATATCTCAAAAACTTTTGCACATATCTGACATCGAAAAACAGATCTTCGAAAAGCAGGACATTTTTGAGGAAAATTCCCATTTCCCGGAATTATACCACCAATATTTATAATTTTAATTGAGAGATAGAAATAGGGCTAAAAACAGGTAAGGTGGTTTCCGCACTCACCACACAATTCGATCAATTAAACAAAAAAAACAAGAAATTCAACCTATTAAAAATGAATATTATGGAACAATGAAATTCATGTACCATTTGAATACATGAATAAACAATGAACCGTCGAAAAAAAAACAAGTGGGAAATCAACATAAAAACCCTGATAATTTTCGAACTGAAAACCTGATATTTTTTCCACTTCCCGGAACTTTCCTTAGAAGGCTTCAAAAAAATGTTTTTTCCACTTCTTTTTTAACAATTGAAGGCATTAAAACATGAAAAGTTCAAATGAAGTTTTTAATTTCTTTTAATATCCCTATTATTTAATTCTCTTATTATTTTTCATTTTTTTACTCCCATTGTTTGAATCATTGTTTTATACAAATGCATTGTTAATGGAAAAATTCTTTTTTTTTAATATAATCTTGACGATTTAACAAAAAAATCGTTTCTTAAAAGAAATTATTGCTCAAAAAGCATTTGTTATTTTTTTCTCTCCTTAACATCAATATTATTATTCTTCTTTCTTTCCGAAAAGTCATTATTTCTATTGCTCTTCCATATTTAAAGAAAAATATTGGTTTATTTTTCATTTGTTTATTTAATAAACAATTCATTATGACCAAATGGATTTCCGGCACTTGTTTTTAGATACAAAAAACAACCATGAATGACTTTTTGATGGAGAATTTTATTTTCTTTATTTCATATAATTTCAAACATTTCCGTGTTCATGTCGTTGTCCATTTCCATCATTGTAATTGAAATAACCTATAAACTGTTGAAAATACGACAAAAACACCAAGTGTGTTTTATTCTCCGTTGAACAATAGATAAATTGAGCTTTCAACACGAAGCTTGAGCTTGAGAACATGAAAATATGTAAAATTTTATAAAAAAATTCCTTTTTTTTATTGTCAAGTCATATATGTTTTTTTTTGTTCATTTAATAAACAAATAAAGAATAATTCGGTATTTTTCAGACAGTGAAAGAGCAATAGAAATAAGAATGGAAAAAAATCGGTACCTCAATATTAATATTTAGGCGCGGAAACAAAATGGTCAATTAACAAATGCGTTGTCAAGCAATATTTTTTTAAAACAATGCGTTTGTTTATAATACTTTTTCAAACAATAGCAGTAAAAAATTGAAAAGTATGTAGTTCGGAACAATAAAAGAATGAAATAATCGGAATATTTAGAAAAAAATAAAATAACGTTTTTTTTGAAATTTCCTATCTTCTTTAGAGCTTTCAGAGAATATATGCAAGTGGGGAAAATCTCAGGTTTTCAGTTTGACAATTATCAGGATTTTTATGTTGATATTCATCTTGTGAAAATAACTTCATCGTATCATTGAAGATTAGGACATTTTTATATGAAATCTTTATTATTAATTATTTACATCATAAATGTACCAAAACCTACATAAAACCTTAGTTACTCATAATACATTAGTTACCATAATTTGATACGTTAGTTACGAAAGCATAATACGTTAGATCCCAAATAATATTAGAACTAGTTTTCATGAACATCTAAAACAATATTTGGTCAGTTTTCAAATTTGATGGATACACCTTTGCCTTTAGCGGCCACGATCATCAGAGAGTTTTGCAAAATACGCCAGTTACACCGTTTCTTCTGCACCTTGAACATGTACTTTGTTTCGCCACTCACAAAACTGCCGATATTCTTTCTCATAATGGATTTTAGAGTTGTCATATCAAAATATCGAAATCATGCATGATTTTAATGATGACTTTTTGAAATGCCAAAATGAAATGACATAAAACCTTCTTGCTTTTATTTTCGCATCGCCGTTATCAATGATACGATAAAGCTTTGAATGTAACTCTATTATTAGCGATTCAACACCGTCTCGGACATTGCGGGTGACTCGGCTGTCGCCTCGTCACCTAGCAATGTCCTCGACTATTATAAATCGCATAATAATCTCGTTATATTAATAGCTATAATTGACAAAAGCACAATTGATAACAAATTTCTTTATTTTTCGATGGAATATTTTTTATTCATGTATACAAACGAATTTTTTCGTTCCTCAATATTCATACTTGATGATTTTTTGTTTGTTTAAGTGAACGAATCGTTCGATGCGCGCGAAAGCCACACCACCTGTTCAAAGGCCTACTTTCACCTCCCAATTAAAATTATAAATATTGATAATAGAATTCCGGAAGGTAGGATTTTTTCAGTAAATTTCCCGTTAGGTTTTTTGATTTCAGATATCTGCAATAGTTTTTGGGATATTTGCAGAAAACAAATATCCCTTTTTCACCAAATTCTTTATTACTTTTGCAATTTTTTCGAGCAGGACTTCAATTTTTTCAAACAGTTTCTAGATGCATTTACGAATCGAATAATACCTTGATCATAATTCACGGTGAAGGTGAACTCAAATTCGACAAAAGGCACATGATGATCAGACTATAGTTACGCCTCCTCTGATGTCGATGGATCGTCCAGCACATACCAGACATAGGTTTTAAGGGAAAATGGGAATGCTGGCTCGCTCCTGCCAGGCCCATGCGAGCATTTAATTTTGCTATGATATTTGAACGTGATATTTAGGTGTATAAGTTGGAGTTATTGTTGACTCACTGGAAGTGAGAAGGGGGTTGTTCAGAGTATAGGGTTGTGGAATGGTGAAATTTGCGTTGGATTGTGTCAAAAAAAAATCCGGTGGGGACCAAGATCGAACTTAGGTCCTCCAGCTTCGGAGGAGAGGGCTGAACTTCCCAGGCTATCCCAAGTACGACAATTATGGAATTGCTATTGTTTTTGAGATACTATAAGTGAATTTGAAAATATTGAATTGTTACTTATCTTTCCGCAAGAAAAATGTTATAAATCTGGTAAATCAAACCATGTTGGCATGGTTGATTGTCAAAGCTTCTGATTCGAGTGATATTTTTAGCAAGCGAACTTGATGTGATGGCTGTATAATTTATTCGAGATTTCGCGTATGATATCTGTCATAGTTGGAATGATAGCGAGGTCATACAGATCATCGAGTCGAATTGATCTATCAGCTATACAATAGAAGTTTTCATCGAAAGCCTTGGGTTATGTGTAATGATGGGATAATTTCGTTTGATAGCGGTCGATCTTCTCTGTAACGCTGAAGTTATATCTCTATGCAGTATCATTAGCCTGTTCTGTTTGATCCCAGGTATATCACTGAGTCCTTCCCGTCAAACTAGCTGTTCCTCACCCTCAACTTTTCGAATATCTCCACATTGGTGAATTATTATTCTTCAGGTAAAGCATAACCAACCTATCCAAATATGTCTTGAGTTGTTAGGCAGCCACTCTACTCGCGAACGAATGGGCGTATATAGCGGTGTTCGCATACATGGCCGTGTTCGTGCAAATCATACGTATATGTGGAATAGAATATTTGCGTTAAGGTGGACCCCTGAGGGACACCTGCCTCAACTGGATGTTTCGGTGAGCTCGCGTTATTCACTTTTCCTGCTAATGTATACCCTGTGTAATATGAATCCAGGATGTCAACTGTTTGAAAAGCAATGTTAGCCTTCGACATATTGGCAATGAGCCCTTCTATCCTTTGTATTGTCCAACAGGACCAAATCACTATACTGCTATTTGTGAAGGGCTTTCTTCAGCCTGTGGACAATTAAGGCCAATTGGAAAGTTGTTGACCCTACCTGAACCCGAATTGCTCAGAAAAATTGAATATATTCTTATTCTATTTCACCGGATGTCGATTTCTGTTGTGGTGTTTGTTCAATTTCTGCATTATGTATACTGCAAAGCCTCTGCTTCATTTCCTTTCTGACATATTTCTGAGTTCATCAATCACTTCTTTGTGAATCTCATCTTTTTGCAGCATGCACATATCTGATACGACTGATTATACTGATAACAGTCAGTAACTTCCGTTGAGCGAAAATATTTCATTTTACTGGCGTCATTATCAAAAGTTTTGATGGTAAATGTTTGATTTATTCAATTTTTCCACGTGGAGTTTCCATATCCTCGGGAATTTTTGAAAGCTGTGTAATGTTCTAGGAGAGCCCAATATATTCAACCTTGACAATATATTTGACTTTAACGTGCATGTTGGCAAAGTATGCTTCAGCGATAGATTATTAAAAGAGGGGAAAGAACAGTGACCATTGCGGAGGTTAACCATTTTCCCCTGGTCCCCACGCTAACAATCCAGCCAATTGAATGAGATTTCTCCTGTGTCTCAACGATTTGGGAGCGCTCCTAAATCGCTCAGACCGAAGGCACGGAATCAAGCAATATTTAAATATATCTGTTGGAGATAGTTAGAGGTAATTTGGAATATTTTGTGTTTGTAGAAAGTTATATTACTTTTGAAAGGAAAAAAAGTGGTGGAGAGATGCGTTGAATCTTGGAATGTGAATTTTTTTTACACACCCTCGTGTTTGTAACTTGCACTTTAGTGAAGAGGCATACAATTTGGTGAAATCACCTTTTGCGTTACATTTGGAGACTTATGCCATACAGACTGAGGTAAGGCATATATTTTGAAGCCATTTCACAATAGACTTCGTGTTCGTATATAAGTATTAATTCTGATCAAAGATCTGTTTCCTGTTTAAGAAGAACAATCATTTCAAGTTCCATTACAAATGTGTTTTCTTTGGATAGTTTCGATAGATTTTGAGAAATATAACTGATTCTCTTTAATTTGTCGTGGTCTGTATATACATGTCTCTGCTTCCGAGAGTTTTCGTTTACTGATGGTAATATTGTTGTTATTTATTATATGAAAGGAATATGAAGCAATCCCCATAATCGATTTTGTATTTTTATAGAAAGTTACCCTAGACTATGCCAGACCTTCAACCAGTTTTGAGTTTTTGGAGATATTGAATTGAACTGCTTCCAAAATCACATTCGAACTTGAGATTTTATAAAATAAAAACTCCTTCGGATTCACCTTCGATAAGAAAAAATCAAGTAAGTTACCTATATTATAAGACTGAAAATAATAAAGGTAATTCACTTGTTTTTTTCTTATCATAGGTGAATCTGGGTAATTTTATTTTATAAAATCTCAAGTTTCAAGTGATTCTGAAAGCAGTTCAACAGATCTTCTGAAACCCAGAACTGATGAAAGTCTGGCATAGTCTGGGGTAATATTCCTTGAAAATACAAAATTTATTTTGGGGGATTGCTTCATAATTTTTCCATTAAATGAATAACAACAATTTTACTTCCAGTGATCGATAAATCTTAGTGGCAGAGACTTGGTATATACAGACCACAAAAATTAAACATATTCAGTTAAAGTCCGTAAAATAAAGGCATGGAGTGATAAACTCCCATTTGGTATGCAAAATCCAAAGATTATGGGTTTTTCCTAGCAGTTCGTACTTATACCTACCTGGATTTGATACGATAACCGGTTTGATTACTCCGTGCCTCTATTTTACGGACTATAGTTATCTCGAAGCCTATCAAAGTTATCCAAAGAAGTTCAGAAACATATCTGTAATGAAATTGAAAATGATTGTTGTTCTCAAACAAACATTTTTTTTCTAAATAAAAAATATTACGTGTATACGTACACGAAGTCTATTGTGAAACGGCTTCAATGTTGAAATATCTTACCTCACCGTAAATGGCATTCTTCAAATGTAACGCGAAAGGCAATGTTTCCACTGGAGTGCAAGTAACAAACACGAGAGTATGTTGAAAAAATCAATCCAAGATTTAATGCATATTGCCACTGCTCTCGCTTTCCTCATCTATGGAAAAAATTTAATATAAGTTATTTGAATATTCTAATCAATTCTAAAAACATATTTTTAAATAACAATCATTCCTCATTCCTCCGGAAGCAACATGGCTGCAGCATGAACGCCTATAAAATTTAAAAAACTTACGGGGATAAGTGGATTGCTTTCGTGTATCGCAGAAAAATTGACCTACTATAATACTCACAGTATTTTACGACACACCGTGACATTTCAGCAGTAATATCACTTTCAGCAAACACAAAATATTCCAAATAACCCACTGAACATTTTTTTACAATTATTTCAACGTGTTTTCGAAATTAATTTATTTTTCGAAATAAAATGAACTCGAAACACTTTGCTCTTTCATTTCAAGATAGAAACATGAACATAAAAAATATATGCTGCAGCTCGTCAGAAAGCGATAGTATTTTTCACAAATGATTCTGGACATTGATAAAATGGTTGGTGCTGAAAGGTGTTTAGTATCATATAGGTAGATACCCACAAAAATTATCATCTGTTTCAAAACGGACCCCAATCTCTCCTACTGAACTCACTCTGCATATTGTCGAATTACTATATCGTAGTTCTTGACGCAGGCAACTCATCCTTTTATGATCGAACCCAATGTTATAGCAGATCCCAAGATGATTTTTATTTTGTCCTGATTCTTCCACATCACTAACAAGAGTATCAAAGACAGTGCGTATAGTTGGGTGTCCGAGGCTATGTACCAAGTTTGGTGAAGACACTGGAAATGATGAAAATTACAAGATTTCAGTCATCTGTTGCAGGAGAAAATTGGCAACTATCAGTTTGACCTTGAAAAGTATTGAAAATATACAATTTACCTCTCACGTATTTACAATTCTTTCATAATAATTTTTGTGTTTTCACGTCGGTTGAAAACACATAAGGAAAATATTTCCTTTTTTTATGCAGCAATAAAGTAAGAAAGGAATACATGTGTTTCCAGAATGAAATTATGAGAAATGATTCAAGATTTGGGTATCGATAGAAATGACGAACTAATGGAAAATCTATGTATGAAATTTGAATATGCATATCATTTCCTCTCTTATGATCGGTCAACAGAGTATTCCAAACTCGATGCTCTATGGGAGGTGTCTGTACAAAAATAGATCTCGAGTTCTGGTGCCCTGGATAGAAGCTTTTCGTGCGGTGGTGTTACCGCAACGACATGAAACTGACTTCAACATTAGTATATATGAGAAACACATTATGTTTTTATTCTGACGCATCTTTTGTTTCCTTCGCTTAGTTAGTTTCTTTTTTATGTAAACATTCAGCAATTCGATTTTCACCACTTCTATGTCCAGTAGACCAATTCAATACTTGGGTCCAATTCGTCTCAGTATCAATTTTTGGGACAATTCAAGATCAAAGATGAATATTTCTCCATTGAAGTTCGGAATCGAAAAATGGTGGCACCAATATGGCTGTCTAGTTCCTGACGAAACCAATTTCAGTGACACATAATTGATTATTGTATAGCGTCTAATTTTTACCGAGTTTTCGACCTATTTTTATTATAAATTAAGTTTCAAGTTCAAACTGTAATGAACAGACATATCCATGAATGAGTGATCCATTCCATGAGCGTTCGGTCTCCCTTGTTTTTTCTTGGTGCGGAACCTCAATAACTGTATGAAAAACGTTTCTCTGTTCAACGTCCTGGAAATTGACCCTCATATACTGTCGAATATTACATTTTGTATTATATTTCATATTCCGATTCAACTACAAAATCTTATGATTATTTCTTGAAATCTCATTCATCAACTAGCTGATCCGACAGACGTTGTCCTGTCCAAATTTTTATATAACCTAATTTTTTTTTTCTGAGAACTCTCGTCCGCGTAGAATTCATTTTTTCCTATGTTTTACTTGACCGATCCTCCCACTGGTCAAGTTATATAATCGTGCGAGAAAAAAAATATATCGACTGAAATATTCGTCTTGAGGTTTCCCCGAAACGATTGTCCGTCTGTCTGTATGTGTGGCTACCCTTCTCCAACAGATACATTTGAATATTGCTTGATTCCGCGCCTTCGGTCTGAGCAATTTAGGAGCGCTCCTAAATCGTTGAGACACAGGATAAATCTTATTGAATTGGCTAAACTTTCATAGTGGGGACTCAGGGCAAAATGGTTAACCTGCGCGATGGTCAATGTTCCCTCCCCTCCTTTATAAAACTAACGTTATAGCATACTTTGCGAACATACACGGTGAAGTAAAATATATAGTCAGGGCTAAGTATATTGGGCCCTCCTAGAACAATACACAGCCTCAAAAAATTGAATTAGATGTGAAAAAAATTCATCGAACTATTTTCCTGTGAATGTTTGAGGATATGAAACTCCACGTGGAAAATGATGACCAAAAACCATTATTTCAATCGAAATTTTCAAAATGAACCGGTTTTGTTAAGGAAAACATATGTCAAACAACATCATGTAATTTTCCTGGAGTCATAAATGGAAATTTCTGTGCCTTCAGGGTATCAAAAAATAATTAATTTCAATGATAGTCGTTAATATTGTCAACCAAGACGTTAACTGGGGTTGGAAGTACGTCTAGAGCCTTAAACACCTTTTCGTAGCATATATCGAACAAGTTTTATTAAAAACGTCCCTCAATAGTTATTCAATCAAAATCGAATAATTATTTCCGTCTGTTTCATAAATGATTATATTGTGATCATGGTATGAAAGTAGTTTACTGGGTAGTCCCTATGAATAATTATGTTAGTAGCTATTGTGAGATATCAACGAACTTCTTTGAGAGTGACGATATTAAATTATATTTTCATAAAGTACTGCGTTATCAGTGACAGTCAAAAATTTATATACTGCAGAATATGTGATTCCAAGAGGGATTTTACCGACTCAATATATTGAAAGTGGAGCAGTGGCTTTGCAGCATACATACTGCCCAAATTAAAAAAACTCCACAAAAAAACTTCGTCAACCGGTGTAAGTAACTGAGAAGATATTTGATGTTTTTGAGCAATTCGTGTTCAGGTAGGGTCATCCAACGACTCAACAACCTCCCAAGTGGCACCATTGTCCACGGGATCAAAGAAGCACTTCACAAACAATATAATAGTGTTATGGTCCTGTTCGACACGTGAGTTGGACAAGCAGAAGGAGGAAGGGATCATTGCCGAAATGTCGGAGGCTAACATTTCTTTTTAAACAGTTGAAATTTTAGATTCATACCATACATGGCATATATTTGAAGTAAAAGTTAATAACGCGATCTTGCCGAAATATCCAGTGGGGCAGGTATTCCTCAGGGGTCAACGTCAATCCTGTAATCTACATATACTATGACTTCTCGCACTTTCCTTGTACGAATACGACCGTGTATGCGGACACCGCTACATACGACCATTTGCTCGCGAGTGGAGTGGCTGCTCAACAGCTCAAGATATATTTGGATAGGTTGGTTATACTCAATCTGGAGGAAAACAAGGTTAAGTCAAATCCTCGATACATTAAGGTTATTAATTTTTATGGAATCAGTGAGATACCTGGGGTCAAACTGGCTTATGATATTGCATAAAGATAAAACATTAGCGTTACAGAGAAAATCAACCGCTATCGAACGAAAATATCCCATCATCGCATACAACACAATTGAAAATAATTCTTAACTTCTTTCGAATGTGGTGTTGAACTAACGAGTGGAATACATTCGATACAGGATCTCACTTGTGTGGTGAAATATCATATTTTTCCACATGAGATATATCAACAGTATTCAAATATACTTCACCATTTGATTTTTTTCTCAAATAGCTGAATAAAATAAACTTCAGGACATTGGAGTTGGAGTCGATATCCACTGATCAGCAGTGTTTTGAAAACTGCTGAAATTCAACAACCTTAGGTACACGATTTCTGTATTGGATATTTCAAAAAACAGTTTATATGTCCCTGTCTTAACTTTTTCTGGGACTATCAATGATATTGAGGCATTGGTCCGATTTGTATATCAACATTACATATTCCCAACTTCCTCATTATTGAATACTCCGTCGCTTTTGAAAAAATACAGATGACGGGTTGCCTTTCATTCAAAAAATTTACGAATGGCTGGACGCTGTGGTGTCAAGAAATCAAAAATTGGTAATACACCCAGGAAACAAAAATTGAAAAGACAGCTAATGAAAGCCACAAAACAATTCAAAGGCTAAGAGAGAGTTGTCACAACTATAAAAACGAAGTTAATTCCTTACATGCAGATGTCCAGTCGTTGAAAAAAAAAGTTTTGGATTGTAGTTCATAGATTTTCAGCTAGTTAGGACCCAATGAAGAATTTCTTCGAAAGCAGCTGTATAATGAGGATAAATATGGCAGTGACCTTGGAACAGTTGCTCCCACTCCGCATTCCAATTCAACATAAGAAGAACTCCTACCTCTTTCAGGTGAAATAAGAATTTAAATAGAGAGGCAGGTTTCACAACTGAAGTGTTTCAGTTACTTGAAAAAAAACTTCAAAATACTGATCATAAGCTGATGTGCAATTTAACTATAGATGAAATGGCAAGTCGTCATCAAGTATGGTGGGTTGAAAAGAAAATCATGGCAAAGTTTTAACTAAAACTGATTGCAATGCAGTTGCAGAAGAAGATTACATTTTTATGCTAGTATGTATGAATCAATCATGGAATCTTCTCATAGGGATTTTTAGTTGACAGTTCAACAAGTGTATATAAACACCATTTTAAACTTCATGGTCTGAAAGTTATTTATGAAGCAGGTACATACGTAGTTTCGGTAACATCTGATGGGACAGCAAATACTGTAACAATGGCAAAAAACAGTTTGTTATTTTGCATTGACTAATTTAAAAATCAACTTTCATCGATCCTAGTTCACGTCGAGGAATAGCGGTATTCTTTGATCCCTCACATGATTGAATGAATACGAAACACTCTAGAGAAAACATTACTTTCAATTGTTGAAAACGGCGAGAAAGTCAGATGGAAATATGTAATAGAGTTATATGAAATTCAAGAACAGGGGGTGGCCATTTGAGTAACAAATTGAGGAAATCCCATTGTACAAAAATGAAAAAATTAAGGACAGTAGTTCTGTAGCACATGCCATATAATTTTCTTATGAAACTTCACGTGTCCAACAATTGATAATTTTCAATTGATGATGTGAGTGTTATTTTGCAGCTTCTGTTGAAGTTATTTTTGGTAAATTGCATACTTTTACGAGTTCTACATCTTTTGAAATGAAATGAAAATTATTCAACCACCCCGTAAATAAATACAAGATGTTTCAAACGTTCAGAAATCTCCATCAATAAAATGCAGAACCCAAAGAAATAGGCCCATCAAAGTCTTGATGGAGGATATGGAGTAAGAGGAATCACACATCTTTCAAGTTTTTGAAAATTTAAGAACAGTACTGTTATATTAATATATCTGGGTCAGGCCAGTTCCATATAGAAGACTTTTGAATTTAACCTCAGACCACAATAATTGGCCTATGAATTACAAAGGGTTGAGAATTCCAGAGTATTAAACAGCAGCCAAAATACACTATGAGCATGCACTGGCATTACTCGAATTTTCAATTTATTACTTTTGATTATATTTCAACACACAAAATGGGAGACGTCCACGAGAATAACTGAATATTAGACTGCATTTACCTAGTGCTGCAGCAAATAATTGGCTGAAAGATTAAATTGTAGAAGTCAGCTAAAACTGTTTGTTGACGTGATGTGAAATTGTCCGCAAGGGCAATGGAGAAAACATACAGGAAGGCCTTTTCAACTCGAAGGTACTGAAATTGATGGAGAAATTCCAAAATCCATCAAGAATGAACCAACAACCTGCAGAAGTATCACACAATCAAGATTGGCAACAGAAGTAGCATCTATCACTCACTCGGAAAGAAAGTGAATAATATCCATTTCATATATTTTTGGATGGTAGAAAATCCTGACAATGTAAAGCGAATACATTTTCAGTAATTAGCGTGACAGCAAACGGTTGAGAAATTGTTTGTAGCACAAGCGTAATAACCTCAAAATCCTATATATATATATATATATATATATATATATATATATATATATATATATATATATATATATATATATTGTTATGTATTGTGAAAGATATAACAAATTATTTTGTTATTATTTCGCCCCACGTTTTGGGTGCCAATTGTAATGTTATGATATATTTTCAAATATGAATTGTTGTTATGATATGAAAATTGCTAATAATGTTTTTTGCTATTCTTTGTGAGCCAGATTGATATGATATAGATAGATATTTTTGCCCTGTATAATATTGCAATGATGTAATAATAATTGCTAGCTACGTCACTGTTCTCTCGTCACGTTGCTGCCAATTGTTATCATTTTTCTCACCACAGCTAGCACAGTTGGTACACCTCTTATCTCAGATAGCCGGTTCAAGGCAATTTAGCCACTACTTGATATGTCAATACTCAATTTATTCAATGGTCGTAGGAATGATTGTTGATCATTGTAAGAAAACAAACAACAAAGTATCAAAAAGCAATTATTTCCTTTATTCAGGAAGACCTGGCCTACGAGAAATAACTTATACTAATGTGAATCTACAAATATTCAGGGATAATCATAAAAATGAAATCATGGATAGATAGACAGAACCTCACTTTTTTCTTGAGAGTGAAGTTTTCTGTTATAGTTCAAAATAAAGTGAAAAAAAGTTCTTCAGATGTGAAATAGGTTAAATTGATTTGTTGAAAATATAAACAGGATGTTCATAAAATCAGATGTGGAATTATCTGCGACTGAAAGAAAACTTAAGTCACTATCTTCCATCGTCGAGATAACCTCTTGTGGGGTATTCATGTTGAAAAGGGAAACATTCTCAATTGAATATTGATAGAAAGATTTTTCTGTGAATTGAAAAATCCACGATTAAAATGAAGTAATTTTTTGTGAATGTCTAACAGAAAACAACTACTTCCCCGGATAAAGCCACGCTGGACATTGAACTACATCTGATAGATATTCTGACTGGAATAGAAAATCAAATAACTATCTGAGTGAAAATGCAAATTTTCAATTTCAGATTTTTTCTTTTGAGTTAGGGCCTTTTCAGAATATCAGATGTAGTTCAATGTCCAGCGTGGCTTTAGCCGGGAAAGTAGTTATTTTCTGTTAGACATTCACAAAAAATAACTTCATTTTAATCGTGGATTTTTCAATTCACAGGAAAATCTTTCTATCAATATTCAATTGAGAATGTTTCCCTTTTCAACATGAAATACGTTATTTGTGAAATTGTTCAGGACCGGATGTGCACTATTAAAAGTTTTTATACCTGGCTGGAAATGTCGGTGTTCAAGATATGCCCTGAAACTGGATCCCTTCTCACTCCAAGCTCTATCAGGAACTCCAATACCATGAATCAGAAACCATACAGATGCAGAAATCAGCTTTGGATACTTGGATATGTTGTATAATTAAGGTAATATTGGTTTTGTTCTTCAAATGTTGGAATTATTCCGTTTTTCTCCTCCAAAAATGATGCGTGGCATTCCTTTCAAATTTTTTTCGATCTCCCTCAGGCTTTGTTTTCTGTCACCTAGATACGAATTTTCCTTCCTCTTTTTTCATTGGAATTTTTGAATTCGCGCACCAAATTGTCACATTTCCCTGTTTGGGTTCATCTCATATAATTTATATATACAACTATTTTTCCATTCTTATTACTATTTACAAATTTCAATAATAATTGCTTATGACATCACCCCGTTGTTATTCTCTCACAATTTTCAATTTTCCATATGACCATCTATTCCCTGATTGGCTATTGTCATCAAGAAGTTTGCTGTTCTACCATTGGCTACTTTAAGTTATTTTAGTTTAGTTAGTTGATCACTTTTTATTCATGAAAATTTTGTAAATCTAGACTTTTTGTGTCTTTTTACCAATTATGGGTTATAATCATTATGACAGTGTATGAAATTGATTGTGTCATAGTATTTTGACATTTTTATCTATCCATATTATACATAAGCTTACAAATGAATAGAACTTCCAAAATTATGTAAAAACAATCTCTTGAAACTAATAACTATTTAGTAATTATTATTTTTGTGGTTTTTTTCCTTTTAAAAATTATAACTGGCATAACATAACATAACAACATTCCTAAATTTATATTCAATAATTTTCTACTAGTTAGAAAATTTTTAATATCAATTTCTTCATTTATATTTATTAACTTTACTTTGACTAATACTAATTTTCTACTTTCAGAAAACTACTTTGCTGGATTTCCCGAAAAACGTATTCTACAACGACAACGATTATTTACTACTTCTAATATTAAGTTTTATATTTGTAAACATTTTCAATATTGAAAATTCCTCTCAGTTGCCTTGTCTGAGGATGTATTAACCGATAGCTATTCATGGCATTCTCATTATCAACCCCATAGGGTCCTTCAAATGGCATTAAAAGTTTTGCATAAATACCTTGTCTTTTATTTGGTATTCTTAATGCTTTTATAATGACTAATTCTCCCTTCTTAAACTTTGTCTTTTTAGTTCCTCTTTTATTTTCCCTTTTTATATATTTATCTGCATTCCTTTTAATTCTTATATTTATTTCATATATTATTTCTTGCATATCTCTTTCATTCATGATCCATTCTCTTTCAGGCATTCTTCCTGTCATAATGTATATAGGACATTCTTTCGTAGTTTTTGCAGTTGCAGCTTTTTGTATTGTTTTTGGTTTTTGTATTTCTTGAAGTCTAGTTGTTTGTGATGATGAAAAATAAGAAAAAGGATATATGTTGTAGTAACGTCATAATATGGTTGATTTGGACACGTTTTCTTCTCAGAGTTTATTTTATATCTCCAAATTGTCCTTATTTGATATCGAATAGTAACCGGGTAGGTGCTGTTCGTACATTTTGTGGCGACCGTGACAAGACAATTTTTGAGGAAATGGAGAAAATACAGAGACTCAGAGAGATTCAAAGAGTATCGTTTAAACGAGTTTATGATGCTATTATCAAGTTATTACAAACGCCGAATCCTGATTTCGGTATAATACAAGGGAATTCTCGTCCTCTTGATCAAAAGATGGAGACGATTGTAGATTTGGACAAACAAGTACTCGATTTGTTGCTAGACGGGGATTCCATCGAAAAAAATATCGACCTTGAAGTTAAAGAAGCTGACGAGTTAACGAGCAAGTACAATACTTTGAAGTATAGAATAGAGCAACGTATGAGTAAGGACTGTTGCGTCAATAATCGTGAATCCACCCCAAGTGATTCAAGTCATTCCAGTCATTTGAGATCAGCTCTGAAGCTCCCAAAAATAGAATTCGCCAAATTTGGCGGAGATATCAAGGACTGGCTGCTTTTCTGGAGTCAATTCAAGAGGATTAACGACGATGAGAGTTTGGAAAACGAGGATAAATTCCAATATCTAATACAGGCCACCATACCGTAATCTCGTGCTCACCAGTTAGTTAAGAGTTATCCTCCCAGTGGAGAAAACTACCCCAAAGTGATTGATAGTTTGAAGTCCCGTTTTGGCAAAGATGAACTTCTGGTAGAAGTTTTACGTTCGAGAACTCTTGGAGTTGGTGTTGAACAATTTGAATGTAAAAGTTTGTCTGAGTAGTCTTTTTGATAAAGTTGAGTCACAACTTCGAGCTCTGGAAACACTTGGCGTTACTTCTGAAAAATACGCCGCAATGTTGTTTCCACTAGTTGAATCCTGTTTGCCCGAAGATGTACTCAGAGTTTGGCAAGTACAACCGATCATGCCGATTCAGCTTCCGAAGGCACCCCGAGTTCATCTGAAATTAATTGTCGACTAAAGAGGCTGATGGAGTTCCTGAGAAGAGAAGTGGAGAATGAGAAGAGAATTTCTCTGGCAGTCTCCGGATTTGATAATAAGCACAGGAAGAAGGAGTTACCGAAAGAAGAATCCATTGCTACAGCGTCAGCATTATTCAATAATAAACAGCAATCCGTCAAATGTGTTTTCTGTAGAGAAAATCATCCGAACGACAAATGCAGTAAAACTGGTAAAATGAAACCAACAGAAATTAGAAGAATTCTGTCAGATAGAGGATGCTGTCATATCTGTATGAAATTCGGACACATTGCGCGCAGGTGTAGAGTCAAAATTGAGTGTTCCGATTGTAAGAAAAGACATGCTACAATGTTGTGTCCCGAGAAGGATTCCATTTCACCTGACAAACATTCGTCTGCCAAAGAGAATCCAACTGTCGAAAATCTAGCAAATCAAACTCATGATGAAGTTTTCCTTCAAACCTTACTCGTCGAACTTCATAATGATAGTTTTTCTCGTCAAGTGAGAGCTATCATAGACACTGGCAGTCAACGTTCCTATATAAATACGTTTTCCGCCTTAGAAATGGGATACGAAAAAATTTCCGAAGAAACAATGATTCATGCTCTTTTCGGAGGCTCCCAGTCAGAAGTTGTGAAACACAATTGTTACAAGATCAGTTTGAAAAATTTGAATCGAGATTATGCATGTACCTTTCAAGCATTTGATCAGTCAGTGATTTGTAGCAATGTTATTTCCGTTAAGGACGGATCGTGGATGCATGAGCTGCGAGAACTGACTGTGAATATCTCCGACGTGAAAGAGGGTCCAGTGGAAGTGCTTATTGGTGCTGATGTGTGCGGCAAACTGTTCACTGGCCGAAATTATCGCCTGAAGTGTGGTTTAGTTGCAATGGAGACACTTCTAGGATGGACTCTTATGGGAAAGGTGTCAATTCCTAGTTCAAATAGTTTGAATTCAACTTCTATGATAGGGACTTCATTAGTATGCAAATCCTACGATATTTCCGATTTATGGAAACTTGATATATTTGGGATTTCCGATCCAATTGATAAAAATAACAGAAGAGAAGCGGAAGTAGCAGTAATGGATCATTTCCAGAAAAGAGTAACTGTTAATTCAGAAGGAAGATACGAAGTCGTCCTACCTTGGATCGAGGGTCATCCCCCTCTTCCAAGTAATTTTGATATCGCTATAAAAAGACTTAATGATTTGATGCAAAAACTGAAAAATGATGGATATTATGAGGAATATAACAAAGTTTTCTCCGAATGGTCAGCTGAAGGCGTGATTGAATACGTTCCTGAGAATGAGGTGGGTTTTGAAGGTCACTATTTGCCACATCGTCATGTTTTGAAATTGAGTAGCGCCACTACGAAATTCCGTCCTGTTTTTGATGCTTCGGCCAGAATGAAGAGTAACCCGTCTCTGAATCAATGTTTAGAAAAGGGAATCAACCTGATAGAACTCATCCCTTCAATATTGATTCGATTCAGATTATATAAAATTGGTGTGATATCAGATATAAAAAAAGCTTTTCTTCAGATTAGTATTTGTCCACAAGATAGAGATTTCTTGCGTTTTTTGTGGTATGATGAAAATGATCAGCTCAAATATTATAGACATACCAGAGTTGTGTTCGGTGTGACCTGTAGTCCTTTCCACCTCGGGGCAGTGATCCAAAATCATCTCACTAGAGCTCTGAACGAAGCTCACTCAGAAAGTTTCCGTTTTTCCGTGACAGTTATTTCAAAATTGTCAAAAAGTTTTTACGTCGACAATTGTGTTGTTAGTCTCGAATCTGAAGAAGAACTTGAAACATTCATGAAGCAGTCCCAAGAAATAATGAATGAAGTAAAATTCGATTTGCGTGGATGGGAGTGGACAATATCAGATAGAAATGAGTCTTGTGACACATTCGTGTCACCTGTTTTGGGGCTGAAGTGGAATCGACTGCAAGATACTTCAGAGCTTTGTTTCGATTGGTTCCAAGATATTCCCTTAGATAAAATAACAAAGCGATTGATTCTGTCTGTAGCAAACAAGATTTTCGATCCGATTGGATTCTCCTGTCCGGTTTCATTGATTCCGAAAATCCTGTTACAAAAAATGTGGATTTTGAAAGTTGGATGGGATGTAGAAGTGCCGGAAGAAATGAGGATTACATTTCTAGAGTGGTTGAAAAATTTGGGTATTTTAGTTAATTTAAAGATTCCCAGACGTTTGTCAACTGTGTCAAACTGGGATTTGTTGAGTTTACACATGTTTTCGGACGCGAGTCAGGATGCTTATGCAGCGGCTGTTTTCCTCAGATCGGAGTTCGACGGGATAATTCAGGTTCAACTTATTCAATCAAAGTCCAGAGTTTCACCTGTCAAAAAGTTATTGATACCCCGATTGGAGTTATTGGCTGCAAACATTGGAGCGAGGTTGATATCTTCTGTTTTGGAAATCCTCGATACTAAATGTTGGTAGTAGTTCAAAATATAGCTACCACCTGCGCCATCTATACACAGATATATGAAACCAACAGTTGTGGTTGCCATTTTGTCCTGTTATGTAGCGCTGAATGTATTAGGTACCAAGTGTAGTCGTAAGCTGTACATGACGCCGAATACAAGTACTTTTCTCCTCAAACAAGTGTTTCATTGTTTCTATCCTGGAATAAATACTAAACTCTGCCAGAATTCCAACAGAGTTTCACCTGTAGAAAAGTTATCGATACCCCGATTGGAGTTATTGGCTGCAAACATTGGAGCGAGGTTGATATCTTCTGTTTTGGAAATCCTCGATACTAAAGACATTCCCGTATTTTGTTGGACCGATTCAAGTACAGTTTTATCCTGGATACACCGAGAAGATCAATGGAAAACTTTCGTATGGAATAAAGTTCAAGAAATTAGGACTCTTACAAACATTGATAACTGGCATTTTGTACCCGGACATATGAATCCCGCAGACTTGCCTTCACGAGGATGTTCTCCAAGACAATTGTTGGAGTCCAAATGATGGGAGGGGCCAAGTTGGCTCTCAAAACCAGAAAATGAATGGCTTTTTCAAGAATATAATGTGAATGAGGATTCTGTTCTCAACGAGAGGAAAAAATCTGTTATATCTTTCTTTCTGAATACCCAAGAAGACAATGCTTGGTACTACCAATATTTTTCAAAATATAGGCAAATAGTGAATCGCATTGGATGGTTGAGAAGATTTTGTTATGATTGTCGCAGTGTGCAGAAAATCAAAGGCTCCGAGCTAACATTGGGGGAGATACAAGAGGCTGAAAAATTACTGATAAAATTGATTCAACGGGAAGCTTTTTCTGGTATCCACGACAAGAGTTTCTCTTCATTACAACCCTACGAGGACATAGATGGTATTTTCAAACTGAAAACGAAGATTGTCGAACGAAATGACTTCCAAAATTTTCGATGCCCTATTATTCTACCATCAGATCACCCTGTTGTTGCCAGAATGATTTATGACTGTCATATCAAAAACTGTCAGATTGGCACTCAAGGTTTGTTGAGTATAATGCGAGACAAATTTTGGATTATACGAGGCCGAAAATCCATGAAATCCGTCATTTCAGAATGTGTTATATATCGTAGAAGCCATGTGAAGAACTTTGATACACCCCCAGTACTTTTACCTGAGAACCGAATCAGAGACGCGGCTGTCTTCGAGATCATTGGAGTCGATTTGGCGGGTCCGCTTTTCATACGGAATAATGAAAAGGTGTGGGTAGTCATTTTCACTTGTGCAGTGTATAGAGCAGTGCATTTGGAACTTGTATCGAGTTTGTCAACAGATAGTTTTCTACAAGGTTTCCGAAAATTTATCAGCAGAAGACGGAGGCCGTCTGTAGTCTACAGTGACAATGGCAAGAACTTTGTGGGTGCTGAAAATGCATTCGAAAAAATCGACTGGAACAAAATATCTCAGTACAGTGTAGTGGAAAGAATTTCGTGGAAATTCAACCCCCCGACTACTGCTTGGTGGGGCGGTTGGTGGGAGCGGCTGATTCGATTACTCAAACAACTTCTACGGAAGACACTAGGAAGAGTATTTCTGACCTTCGAGGAGTTATCAACGGTTTTATATGAATGCGAAGCCGTTATGAATTCACGACCGCTCACCCATGTGTCAGAAGACAGTCAAGATTTGATTCCTTTGACACCTTCGATGTTTCTTCAGGAAACAAAACAAATTGGTGTTCCCGATATCGACAGAATTGATGCTGAATGTTTGAACAGACATTCACGATATAGATCCAAATTGAAAGAAGACTTGAAAAAGCGATTTCGAAACGAATATCTGAGTCAGTTGATAATACGTCCAAAGAAATGTCAATCGTCTGACGTGAATGTTGGAGATGTCGTTTTGATTGGAAATGATACATCAAAACGTTTCGATTGGCCTCTAGCAATAGTTGAAGAAGTGTTTCCTGGTAAAGATGGTAAAATTCGAGTGGTTCGTTTGAAAACTAGTTCTGGGCACCTGATGAGACCTGTTCAGAAATTATTTCCGTTGGAAGTTCATTCAAGTCAAGAAGTACGGCAGTTGAAGAGTGATGTGAGGGGGAAACAAGCGAAGGATGTTTCTACTAAAGATAAAATGCATGGAGATGCTTTGGAATTGAATGATGGCGAAAAAAATTTTACCACTCGTTTTGGAAGAAGAGTCAAACCCCCGGCGAGGCTGATTCTATGAGTATGTGTCAAAATTTCATGAGAATGACACATACGGTGGGAGGATTTTGCAATTGCAGCTTCTTGTATTGTTTTTGGTTTTTGTATTTCTTAAAGTCTAGTTGTTTGTGATAATGAAAAATGAGAAAAAGGATATATGTCATAATATAGTTGATTTTGACACGTTTTCTTCTCTGAGTTTATTTTATATCTCCAAATTGTCCTTATTTGATATCGAATAGTAACCGGGTAGGTGCTGTTCGTACAGTAATAGTACTAGGTACTTCATTGAAATATTTTTTTATCATCCCTATGCTTTCATCCCATGTTTTCTGATTTTGCTGCGATGTCAATCTCAAATATTTTATTACCTCCTGTATATATCTTTCTGTTGGGTTTGATGCTGGATGTCTAATGCTAGTAAAATTTAATTGTATTCCCACACTCTGTGGAAAATTCTTTATTTGCTCATTAGTAAAATAGGTGGCATTGCCTAAAATAATTTGTTCTGGTTTACCTACTTCTACTATGAATTTTGTTAAAAGATTTTTAACAGTTTTAAAATTAGTCCTTTTTTTAGAGTATATTTTAATAAATTTTGAAAAATGATCCACTATTACAAATATATGTTTATTATTATTGTAAGTTGGTATCAAATTACTAACAAAATCTATTGATATTATTTGTAAAGGTTTTGTTGTAATAATACTTTTTGTTTCATTTTTATTAATTATATTTTTATGTTTACTTAATTGACAAACTTGACAAATGGCTACAATTTTTTTAGTTAATTCCAAATCTTGTGAACTTATATAGTTTTCTCTAAATATTAACCAAACTTTTTGAATCCCTATATGTATGTATTTCTGATGTATATATGTAATCACCTGTTCTGCCAATTCCTTTGTGATAACGTATAGTTCTTCACCATTTACTATTTTTATTTTAATATCATTTTTGTTTATTGTTCCTCTTTTTCTCTATTTGTTAATTTGCACTGATCTTGCCTAATTTGATTGTCAGGAAACAAACTTATATTATTTTAAAAAAACATTTATCCCTATTCTTACCTGTCTAGGAGTATGTGTTTTCCCCATCTCCATTCTCGTTAAAGTGTCTGTGATGAAATTTTGTTTTCCTGGTATATGCCTAATTTCAAATTTATATTCTTGCAATAATAATGCCCATCTATGTACCCTATTACTTGCATATTTGCAATTGAAATTGACATAAGTGCTTTATGATCAGTTTCAATATAAAATTTTGCCCCTAGTAAATAGAATTTTAATTTGGTAATACAAAATATAACACTTGCCAGTTCTAATTCTGTAACAGTGTAATTTTTTTCAAATTTTCTAGTGATTCTGGAAACAAATGATATTGGAACTTCTTTTCCATTTTGTACTTGTATCAAAACTCCTGCAAATCTTGACATAGATGCATCAGTTCTCAATACAAAAGGTTCATCATAGTTTGGATGAAATATTTTTAATTTTTGAATAAATGAAACCCTTTTTACTTT